>BQNB010092130.1:0-26690 GCA_026074375.1 Tanacetum coccineum | reverse complement strand
CAGTTTTTGTCTGTTTTTGGTCATTTAAGCTCGTTTTTAGAGGTAAAAGATATGTGTAATTAAGCACTTATCAATCTCCTAATATCTCTTCAATATCTCTTTGGGTAGTATCTCCTAATATCTCTTTGGATAGTATCTCCTAATATCTCTTCAATATCTCTTTGGATAGTATCTCCCAATATCTCTTCAATATCTCTTTGGGTAGTATCTCCCAATATCTCTTCAATATCTCTTTGTGTAGTATCTCTCAATATTTCTTTAATATCTCTTTGGGTAGTATCTCTCAATATCTCTTCAATATCTCTTTGGGTAGTATCTCCTAATATATCTTCAATATCTCTTTGGGTAGTATCTCCCAATATCTCTTTAATAGCTCTTTGGATAGTGACTCCTAGTATATCTTCTGGTAAAGGTTCCCGGTTCTATTAAGTTAAATATGTGGTTCATGAGTTTAGAGTAATAATACTGTTCTCCATGATAATACTGCTCTCCATAATAATACTGTTCTCCATGATAATACTGCTCTCCATAATAATACTGTTCTCCATGATAATAATGTTCTCCATGATAATTGTCCCTGCAATGCAAATATTTCCATTATGATAACTTGTATTCAACTATTACATTTCAAACCTATGAATTTCACTCAACCTTTGTGTTGACCCTTTTTATGCATGTTTATCCCAGGTAATTGAGCAACTTATGGCATGGAGTGACATGGACTTGAAGATGGCTAAAACTTGTTATCATTCACATTTTATGTTTCTAGATTTTGGGTCCTGCCTTTGTAAAACTCTGATTTTAATGAATGATAACGTGTCTTTTAAAAACGTCTCTTTTGAGTCGTTTTCTATGATTATGTCTGTGATTCATGAAGTAATACCCCAGATTAGCTTCCGTTGCTATATATCCAAAATGGGGGTGTTACACGGAATTACACTAGTTTACTTATAGTCGGATACACAAGGACTAGAAATGTCATGTTAGGATTGTAGTGTGTATCAAGGACTATATATACCCTCTTATACTTCCATAGGAGGGTGAGGATAATCATTTGTATTTCATAAAGTGTGTGTGTTTCTCTCTCTAGAAAACACACACATCTTTCCCTCTCCACCTTTCTCTCTCTACATCAATAATATGGCTTTCTATTTATTTTATCCTCCCCAACCTCCGGATCATGTTTTAGGCTAGAATCTTTATGGGTAACAATTGGTAGCAGAGCCTAGGTTGCGTTTTGGGTTGATGGTTTGCTTAGTTAAGCCTTTTCATGGCTTATTTTTAAGCCAAAATCTATGGCTTGGTATGGTTGGTGTTTATTTTATGCAAAAGCTTGAATCTTTCTTCTCTCTATGGTTCTAGCTTATTTGTACAAGTGGCTTGTGGTTTTTCAAAGCTTATTTCAAAAGATCCATGCGTCTTTTTAAGTTTTTTACTCAAAATCTTGATTTCAAATTTTTTGTGTTAAAAACCATAAAGTATGTGTTTTTATGGTTGGTATTGCCTTGGAATCCTTAGTTGTACAAGAAAAATCGAGCAAAAACGTCAAAAAGTGTGTCTTTTATGTTTTGAAAAAGTGGGTTTCGAACGGGAGGCGAATTAATCCATTCTGAAGGAGGATAATTAATCCATTCTGAAGGAGGCGAATTAATCCATTCTGAAGGAGGCGAATTAATCTATTTTTGGAGGCGAATTAATCCATTTTAGGAGGCGAATTAATCTATTTTTGGAGGCGATTTAATCCTTCTTTAGGAGGCGATTTAATTAAGGCGATTTAATCATTCTGGAGGCGAATTAAACCATTTTCGGTAAATTTCACCAATTTGTGTTTTGGGCCATTTTCACCTGTTTTCGTCAAGAACCAAACTTAAACACCCTTCACAACACCAAAGCAAACACAACACTTAATGCAAAAATGATCATTAAGATTCACTAAGACGTCAAAACGGTTATGGAATTTAGATTTGAATGTCACACGATCACGAAGTTGATTTTCGTATCCCTTATTAGATATTGAAGTGGTTTTCATAAAGGGGTCCACTTATTTCATCATCGAGACTTCAGTCTACTTTCTACCCATTTTCCCTAAACCTCCTCTATCGACTGATGACTTGCTTGAACGTATAAAGATATGATTGAGACTTGAATTATCTAGTTATACCCGATGTAAGGAGTTACATTGTAGTACTCACGGGTCATGGCTATCACTTAAAGGAGTTACGTTGTAGTACTCAATGTCACACGCAGAAGCCGATGTGGATAATTTCAATAGGTGTTGTACTTTTCATATAATTTGTGATTGGAGTATAGGGTACTTAGAGGCTTTCTTCTGCATCGTTCTTCAATCAACAACAGTGCAAGTTTAAGTAACAAATTTGGGGAATCTTACTTCATTTTCAAGTTTGGGATATCAGGTTTACTTCACCATGTGGTCACAGCAATAGCCGACAGAATACGAGATTGGTAAGTTAGCTAGAGAGTTTAAAGGTTGAGATGTAATCATCAATTCTCACGAGATATTTGAAGCTACAGAACGTCAATGATACTTCACAGTCTCAACAAAATCTTTCAAAGTTCTTCAATGTCTCTCATAACTTTTCAAGATTGCTGCTTATGACAAGAGTTTCTCGAGTATATGGTCGTACACGTCAATGATGCTTCCGAGAGTTCAAAACCATCATGGGGGAAAACGTGTACTTTGATGTAATCAGGTCAACTTCCACGGGGAAGTAGTATATACTACTTTACTTAGTATGGTTTGTAAAGTATTCTACATACGTGAGAAGATTTGTTGATGATTTCTTGCATGTACCCCCGAACGGATATTCACCAAGACCAAATGTCATGATACAGTATAAAAGCAGTATTAGTTGATGTAAGATGTACACATGTGAAGGATGATTTCTTAAAGGGATAAATTGCTTACACTCGGGACTTAGTTGACTTTGGTGTAGCAATTCACATCAGCACTATTCTGGAGGAAGAAAAGTGCATTTCCGGGTCTTAATTGATTTTGGTGCTACAGTTTCAACTTTGTTAAAAGGGATAAAGTATGTACTTCAGGTATTGGATGATTCGTCTACAAAATTCCGTTGTGCACTTTAAATGTCAATGTTAGAAGATCGTTCGAGCTACATCAAATTTTCAGAATCTGCTAAAGCTACGGATGTTGGTTTGGGGGGAAGCTGATTCAGAAACTTCGCCAAAAGGGAGTCTATGAAGAAAGCTTTTCAAGACATGCTGCATGAATTAGGGGGAAGTTAATCCAACTCATGCATACTACAATGGTTCCGGAATAAGTAAAAGACTCAGAAGATCCAAGCTGGAGTACAAGTATCAAGAATAGAAGACAAAGACGTCATCTTCAGCATTGGAAGCGCTTTGGAAGACTTTATTTTGTTGTATTTTGTACTTGTTAGGAACATTGTAAGTAATTCCGTATGCCCACATATTGGGAGAATATTGTTAGCCGTAAATTATGTCGGCTAATACAGAATTACACTAGTTTACTTATAGTCGGATACACAAGGACTAGAAATGTCAAGTTAGGATAGTAGTGTGTATCAAGGACTATATATACCCTCCTATACTTCCATAGGAGGGTGAGGATAATCATTTGTATTTCATAAAGTGTGTGTGTTTCTCTCTCTAGAAAACACACACATCTTTCCCTCTCTATCTTTCTCTTTCTACATCAATAATATGGCTTTCTATTTCTTTTATCCTCCCCGACCTCCGGATCGTGTTTTAGGCTAGAATATTTATAGGTAACAAGAAGGAATTGTTGGAGTTAGGAGTGAATAGAACAAGCCAGAGTCCTTTTTCATATCCAATAGTTATGGTTAAAAAGAAGGATGGGTCATGGAGAATGTGTGTTGATTATAGGCAATTGAATAAGTATCATGTGAAAGATAAGTTTCCCATACCAGTCATTAAGGAGCTTATTGATGAGCTTAATGGGTCTGTAGTGTTCTCTAAACTGGATCTGAGGCCTAGCTACCACTAAATCAGGATGAGTGAAGCTGATATTTTTAAAACTGCATTCAGGATACATGAGGGGAATTATGAGTTCTTAGTTATGCCTTTTGGCCTTACTAATGCTCCCTAAACATTCTAATCTTTGATGAGCACAGTGTTTAAACCCTTCCTAAGGAAATTTGTATTGGTGTTCTTTGATGATATCTTGATATACAGTAAGAGTATGGAGGAGCATTGTGAACATTTAGCACTGGTTTTACAAATGATGTAGGACAACACCTTGTTTGCTAAGAAGAGTAAGTTCTCCTTTGTTGTGTCACAAGTTTAATACCATGGTCATATTATTTCTACATAAGGGATATCCACAGACCCTACCAAGATTAAAGCTATGCAGAAATGGCCAACTCCTACTACAATCAAACAGTTAAGAGGATTCTTGGGCTTAACTGGCTACTATAGGAGATTTATTAAAAACTATACAAGTATAAGTCCACCACTTACAGCCATACTAAAAAAGAATGCCTTTAAGTGGAATGTTTCAGCTGAACTAGCCTATAATCAATTAAAGAAAGCTATGATGGAGCACCAGTGCTAGGATTACCTAATTTTGCTTAAGAGTTTGTGGTTGAGACAAATGCTAGTGGAACTAGAATTGGGGTTATGTTGTGTCAAAATGGGCATCTAATAGCATATCTCAGCAAAACATTGGCTGCCAAACATCAGTCATTGTCAACCTATGAAAAGGAATTCTTAGCAGTGGTAGCAGCATTGGAAAAGTGGAAAGGCTACTTATTAGACATGCACTTTAAGATTAGAATAGACCACTTCAGTCTTAAGTACTTGTTAAATTAGAAATTGACTACTCCCTTTCAGTTAAAATGGCTACCTAAGCTGTTGGGGTATGATTATGAAATTATCTACAAGAAGGGCAATGAAAATGTTGTTGTTGATGCCTAATCTATGGTGAATCAAAGTGGAGAATTGTTGAGTTGGTAGTGTCTTTTGTGGCAAGTGATGTTTGGGAAAAGGTTAAAGATAGTTGGAAAAATGATGCTTAAAACTTGATTCAATCATTGGTGGATTATAGTTACAAGGGCAATAAGTACAATTGGATTGATGGTGTGCTGAAAAGGAAAGGGAAGGTAGTGGTAGGTGGTGATGAAGAATTGAGAAAGAACTTAATCAAGTACTTTCATAATGAAGCAATTGAAAGTCATTCTGGAGTTCATGTGAATACAAAGAAGCTCAGTGCAGTGTTCTATTAGAAAGGCCTTAAGAAAATGGTGAAATAGTTGGTTAGGGAATGTGACATTTACCAAAGAAAAAACCTGATTTGAGTGCATACCTTGGACTCATTCAACCATTACGTATACCAGAGAGGTTTTGGACCGAGGTGACTATGGATTTTATTGAGAAACTACCTGTATCCCATGGGAAATCAGTAATAATAGTAGTGGTACATAGATTAAGTAAATATGCCCATTTCATGGCCTTCTCTCATCCTTTCAGTGCTAGTCAAGTGGCCACTACAAGAAAATAAAGCTAATGCAGCATTTTAGAAGCAACACTTTTGAAGATTGTTGCCTTATAGACTTCAATAATAATAAAGCAACATTTTACTAAATAAGTGTTGCATTTAAGGATCTAACACAACATTGTTTTCTGAGTGTTGCATATTTTATTGTAAAATACAACACTTTACAAAAGTGTCGCATTTTCTTAAAGGAAAGTACAACACTTTGGTTTAAAGTGTTGCAAATCTTATTCAATCACGCAACATTGTAACAAGTGTTGCCCAAAAGCATTGCAAATCTTATTCAATCACGCAACATTGTAAAAAGTGTTGCACAAAAGCGTTGTATATACATACGTTTTAGATTAAGGACAATAATTAAGATGCTTTATTATTAAAGATTTTGATGAACATTCTCATATATCACAAAATGAAATATTTTACTATAACAAAATGAAGCTAATGCAACACATTATAAGCAACACTTTTAAAATATGTTGCTTTTTATAGAACAATGAACATTAAGCAAGAATTTTAAATTAAGTGTCGCATTTATAAATATAATACAACTCTTTTTATAAGTGTTGCAAACATTTAAAAAAGCAACATATAATCTAATAAAAATTTGAAACCACTTACCACCCCTCCAAAATGAAATTTTAGGTTAAACTGTTCCCGCCCCTTAAAAAAAGTTATTTACCCAAATCAAGTTTCCCCCTTTCCCCCAAATCAATCTCTTAAACCTGTTCATCTATCCTCCTTATGCCTATCTCCAGTATCACCCTTCAATTTTGTTTAGCATCTACCCCAATGAACATACATACGGGCTTCGGTGGATTCAGATGGTACTTACCTTCTATACTTGGCTAAAATGGCAGTCCGTGGTGGTTGCAGTGTGATATTAGATATTATTTGGATTCGGACTTGTGCTTCTGAAAGATTAAAAAAACGATATTGCTGGTAAATTGCCCTTATTGCATTTCTAGTCTTCAATAATTATCAGATAATTTTTATTTCTGTGAATATTTGTATGTATAAAATATCCTATCTAAATCATGTAGATTTCTATCTTTACTTTCCGAATCACATGTTCAAGTGTTGTGCTCAAGTTGTTTGTTGTAGACTTGTTGCTCCTCTGCTGTTTGCTAGTGTATTCTATTGTTATGCTATTAATAAGATATATTGTTCTTTTAGTGCTTCGATTTTTTGTATGAATGCTATTGGTTCATTGGTTTTGAAAATACATGACACATGGTTTCTATATTGGGTTTGGTCTTGTTATGTATCCCTTGAATCCGTGTAGACTATGAATCCTTTTTTTCTCTTTCTTTCTAATTTGCATATACAACATGAGAATCACTTAGGCTCATGGTTATGTGTATCTATGCTTGAAACATGCACATTCTTTTAATTATAACCTCTACATTATCTGAACATTGTTTGTGAAGCTTATAATAATTCTAATATGACCTTAAAATTGTTAAGAAAGAAGTGAATATAGTCTTTACATATGTTTTCATGACCTTTCCTTAATGGAAGGTCTCACAAGGGTTAATATATTTTTGACGTGTTCCGTCAAAAGCCCAAAAAAAATTATAAACGAGCAATATTGAGCTGTGATGTATGTAGGGCATAACTGCACCATAGTACTTTTGGAATTGTTCCTATTTATGCACCAAATAACCATATTAGTCATATGAGCTATAACCAATAACTTTTACATTTGACGGTTGATGATGGAACTAGGACTATTTCAAATGGTTCTAGTAAAATATTGTCTGCCAACATAGCAAGAAGAGATTATAGTCGGGGAGGATATGTATAAAAGTGAGTAGGAAAAGTCATGTCTTCTGAAAGTCTCATTGTTCTCAGACAAATAGATAATGACAGCATTGATAGTTTGGTAAACAAACGGCCAGAAGTGTATCCACAAAGTGGAGAATAGGTATAGTCTGGAATATGATGAGGGTATTCAATTAGTAGAGAGCAACTACTAAATGTCTTGTGTCAATTATATGAGAAAGCAGGTTTCATGTTACAAACAATTCAAGTATGTTTTTTTACAAAAACTAAATCCTAGCTTTTCAAGTACATGCAATTCTTTGCTGGTTTGTTTCAGGTTTTCACTTTCTACACTATAGGATTGTTGTACATATATGTGAATAACTTAGATGTTTATGTATGCTAACAAACGTGTTGTAATCTTATATTATACCTCTTAAGCACATATATTATCATCAACCTTACCTCATTGTACTAACTAAAAAGTAAACATTGACATCATTAGGTTTTGCTTGGCACAACCGAGATACTACCTAGTAATAAACACAAAAAATCATCAAGAAGCATCACCAAGTAAGCAAAGCCATAACAGGTGCATCTCTTCCCTTCCCATATCCTACATTCGTCATTATCAGCTAATGTGCTCTGCTATTGAACCATGCGCTTACATCTCCCTTGTGGTTAGGGGTGTTATCGGGTTGGGTTATCAGATCTTGTCAGGTCGGGTTGAGTCGGGTTTTGGTTAGAAAAAACTAACCCGCAACCCGACCCGATAAGGAGTCGGGTTATCGGGTTAGTATTAGGTTGAGTGATTCGGGTTATAATTGAGTTGGCTTATTTAAATTGACCAAAAAAATTAAGCTTAAACACTTGTCATTGCAATTAATTTTTGATAGCTCAAAAATGATTAACAATTATGTTAGTCTTCTGTTTAGTTGCATAAGTCATAAGTTTTTTAGCAAGAGTATTGTTTAATCTTGCCGTTGTAAGTTGTAACAATTGGTACAATATGTTGTATACGAATATGTCACATTAGGCATCTTTAGTTTATAATTCTCTCAAATATTTTTACAGTGGCAAAGCACAAGTTGAATATTGTAAAAATTACCAAGCAAAGTTACATAGCAGCGATTACAATAGATAATTGAATATCTTAAAAATATTAGAGAAACAATTAAATATGGATTTTCGGGTCTTATCGGGTTGACCCGATAACCGGACAATATTAATTATCTGACCTGAACGTGACCCGATAGCAATATCAGATTATCGAGTTCGGGTCAAAACAACCCGACAAATATTTTTAACCCGACCCGATAAGCCTTATCGGGTTTCTGGTTCGAGTTCGGGTCGGGTCAACCCGACCCTACTGACACCCCTACTTGTGGTAACACCGCAAAGTTAACTTGAGCAATTTTGTGTTATAAATTGGTGTTTGAGTTTAATACAAATCAATTTAGGTTTTGGGTTGAAAACATTGATTTTGGTATGGAAAATACAGTTTTCGTTTGCTTGTTCAAATTGATTACTTTGCTTAAGGAAACAGACTTGTGTTTTCTATAGTAGTTGCTTTATGCTAATTATGACCTTGTCTATTATATGATAATTGTCGTCATTTTAGAATACAGGTAACGATAGTAGGCTAGTATTCATATTTATATTATGTTGACTTACCTGTGATGAATCAGCAACTGATGCTAGAGCAGTCAAAGCCCCTTCTTGTACCATTTGTTTACCATCCTGCACAAAAAACAATTATAAACGGAACCGGTTTGACAAGTTGAATACGGACCAAAGTTTTAAAACAAATACAACCTCTTAATTACTTTATTTAATGATTTAGATATATCTGTCATTGCACTATTTGTTGTAATCATAATTGATGCAATAAGTACGCATATTTTAAAAACAAAAAAGTCTTAGTGGGTGGTCAACCCTACCCAACCTGGCCAGTTTTAACTCGTATAGATGAGACATGTTCTTTTTTAACCCTGTTTTGAACTTTTACCCGACCTGCATTTTGTCACCTCTAAGTATACTTGTATGCTTTTTAGAGACACTGGTATCTTATACCTACTTTGAATTGCACTGGAATGTATACCTGCTTGGTGTATTTGGTACATTTTATGATTGATGTTTGTTAAATATTTTTGAAGCACTAACATGTTTCTTCTTTCAGATACGACTTCACATTATAGTGATGCATGAGTTATGCCAATTTAAAAAAGGATAAGGATTTTCAGAGGGTTTCGATGCACATCTCAACATTGAACAGATGACCAAAATATGAACCATCATCGGAAGAAAAGAATAGAGGTGCCTACTGAAAGAGAATTCAGAGGTTATTATGCACTTCTTAAACTGGACAAACACCCAGGCTATAAAGTAAGTCATCAACATCATTCGACTTGTTTTATATCCAATGGGTTTTGTAAACAGTTGAAATAATTTTAGGTTGAACCATCAGAGCTCTCACTTGATCTTGCCAAGATGACACATGGGATACGTCAAGCTACAGAAGTGCTATTTGCTCGTAGTATGGCTAGGCTATCCATCTCTTAGTTTAACCTTTACATATTGTAGAAGCTACCTGGTCTTATTATCTATTTATTGTTTTTTACAGAGCCTGCCGAACTGGTAATTATATAGCCTTCTATTGTCTTGTAAGGAAGGCAAGTTATCTTCAAGCATGCTAGATGCTCACTTTGGTAAGGTCCGGTCTTTTTACATTTCTGTAACTAGCTAATACCTGGACTATGAATACAAAAACTATATAATTAACAATAACACAACAAAACTTTGAATTGAACAGTTCAGGGGGAACCGAAAACATAGGTGAACACTTCATTTACTTCATTCATGGGATTCAAAAGGTGCCAAAACACGTTGAAATGACTTCTCTAAGGAGGACTCTTGCTCGATGTCGTAATTTTGAAAAGTCAAATATCAGCTGCTTTCACGAGTGTCCATATCATAATATCCTATGTACTCCAGTTGAAAATGACCCAGTTTCCAATATCTTATCAAGTAATACCTTTTCTTAATCATTATTCTAGCTATTTAGGCCCTTTTATTATCAATTTTATTATTTGGTCCTATTTATTTTCCATTCATTTTGAACATTTAAATCCTAGCGTGTATTGCGTATAATTATTTTGTAATTTTCAATCATTTCTCATATGAAGCTTTCACCACAAATGGACCATTATCAAACACATGGAAGAAAAAAGAACTATTTGGCACTGCCACCATACAATCATCATCCTATCTTTCTAGTGCCTTTATCTTCAAATGGTCAACCACCGGCATCTGGGAATGCCCCATCCCCATTAGGAGCCAAAACCTCATGTATCTATAAGGAGGTCTACTGGTTTATTTTTTTATTGATTGGGTTTTTCAGAGAACTACTTGAATCATTCGGTACATATTTATAAGGGTTCTTTGTTTTTGTGATTAAATGCATAGGATAACTATTTTACTAATGGTAGATATATAACACCCCGTGTTTTAGGGTCATTTACGACGTCAATAAATCCACTATGTATTTTTAGTATTGTACGCGTTTACTTTTAATCGTAATCGTTAAGTTAAATCGCGTAAGCTAAAAACCATCGTTCAATGTAAACGGGCATCAAAAAATTAAACGTTTACATCAAGCAAGTATTAAATAATTATTTTGAGAATAATTATGGTCATTGTTCATTTTTATTTTTATTGGTTACGTAAATTGGTTACGTTTCACGATAAAATACGTTTAGGCATACCCGGAACCACAAAAATAATTCTACGCTTCAACAAATACCCACTTTTATACCCAATACTCAAAAATCACAAAAATATATCATACATATCTCTATATGGCCAGATTTGGTCTTATGATATCAAAAGAAATGACAAAAATCTTGCAACTTGCTATGTACATTCAACAACTAATAAAACCATGAGACTTTTACAAGTAAAACCCATACCATGACCAAGAAGACTTCCATGTTTTACTCCCCTTTGTCTCAAGACTTCCTATACCTCATTTGACTAGTCTTGTATGCATATAAGTCTTGTATACTAGTAAGATAACACATACACTTCAACACTTAACAAAAGTCTTGTATCAATTTTCTCTCATTTTCTCTCTTATAAGCCCATGGCTACAAACACCCCTTTTAACAAATCCATAGCTTGATTTTCTAAGACCATACAAGCATTCACACATCATTCCTATGATAACCTAAGGTGTTTTGAAGGGTTGGTTAAGCATTTGCAAGGTTTAATCAAGTTATTGCAAGATTAGGGTTTCTATTTGGATTAGGGTTTCTTGGTTGTGAAAGCTAGGGTTTAAAGTCTAAACAAGGGTTTAGAGCATATATCTCATCATCATACATCACTCTAAGGTTATCTAAAAGCCCTTAACTTTTCATTTTCATGATTATATGTGTATATGATGTTTATATAGCAAAATCACCATTTAGGACTTTTAAACATGTAAAAAGAGTTTTTACTTGTGATCATCATTTTGTACACTTTTTCATATGTTAGGTGATTGGTAATATCATGATATAATGGGATTATAAGTATTGTAACATGTTGGTTAAGTGTAAAAATGTATATGTATAAACTTGTAGTTAAAAGTTACTTAAGGAAAGTTATTGATTTCATGTGATGTTAATGACTTGTTAATCTTGATATCATGGACTCATGTGGACATATGATGGACAAATGGACACTATTATATGTAAGACATAGTATATTAAGAATATTGGAAGACTTGTGGTAGTTTACTAAATAAAAAGTATATAAAAACAAAGTTATACAAATAAACTCAAAAAGATATTTAGGGGCTGTTTTGGCACGAATTTTTAGGCATGGATTTTATATTTTATAAACATACTACATCTCATGACGATTCCAAAAAGGTAAGAAACTCGAAAAACCGATTTATAACGAAAAAGATACGTAGTTTACGAGTTTTACGATAATAACCGGAGTTATAAAAGAATTTTTATAAAAACTTGTTATAAAAATTCTACAAACAGAAGGTTTGGTATTTTTATTAAATCACACATATTTTTAGGATTCCAAAACAATAAGAAACGTAATTTTTCAATTAAAAACGAAGAAGTTATGAATTACGCGAGTTTATATACTTAAAATGTATAAAAATACTTTTATAAAACTATTTTTATAAAAGTTACTGTTCATATCAGGAACATTTGTTTTTGTAAACCTCATAAATAAATAGAACTTTCAATTACGAGATCGTGCTCGAAAGAATTACTAAAAACGGAGCTAAAACGAATAAAATACGGCGTTTACGATAATTAAAGTTTATAAAAGTAATTTTATAAACTATGAACAGTAAAATTTACTATTCATGACAGAAACATATATTTTGAAAACATCAATAAATTGATAGAACTTTCAATAACGAAGACGTACTCGAAAGAATCGCTAAAAACGGAGCTATAACGAATAAAATACGACATTTACGGGTTTTACGTTAATTAAAGTTATAAAAATAAGTTTATAACTGGTATGAACAGTAAAAATCACTGTTCATCAGAGGACTAAAAATATGAAAACGTCAAATTTTGATAACTCGTCTTAATACGAAAGCGTGGACATAAGAAACGCAAGAAACGGACTTGAAACGTGAAAGTTATGTCATTTTTACCAAAGGTATATTTATAAACGTTTTAACTTTATAAATATGATTTCACTAAAACAATTAGATGGTGATTAGCTATATAGAATTATATATGGTAGTAGTTACCCAATGTGATTAGTACTTATACGACCTATATTGGATTAGGTTGCACTCGATCATTACCGTGACGCATTTTCTGTGATACACTTGATATTCGCTCACTCAAGGTGAGTTCATAGCCCCACGTTTTACATGATTTGTTTTATAAGTTTTTGGGGTGAGAAACATGCACTGTTTTATAATTGGACACAAGTGGATAAGTTTTACATTATGATTACGTGTTGCCTAAGTAGCGATAACCCTAGTTGAGCCCATTATCATGAACTGTCAGTTACTGGATTGTGAGCGCGAATGTTATGAATAGATCTATTGGGATTGACATCCCCGTTCGGGTGATTAGCTATCACTGGGCAAACGAACGTATACCATGTCGAACATAGGATGTTGCGGGTTAGAACATCATCACGGGCAATGTAGGCCATTTATATGGTATTCATTTATGTCGAGCTTCAGTGTCATGAGCTTAGGGCAACGTAATTACATTTATATGATGTCTGCATCTGTTGCATTATCATACACTTGGGAAATCTTGTGGTCCTACAATATACGATTTATCAAACCTATGAATTCACCAACATTATTGTTGACGTTTTAAAGCAATGTTTTTCAGGAGGTCAATAAGCACGAGGTGCAAGGGATACATTGGTGGTTTTGATTTGGATATCATGCATTAAAGATTTTGTCGCATTACATTTTGTATATCTGTTATGGGCTAGAAATCTTTGTATTTTGAACAAGTGAACAAGTGAAGCTTCGGGCTTATGTAACAAATACTTTGTTAAATCCAATGTATCGGTTTTAAACGACTTTTTGGTCGTTCTATATATATCTTGTGTTATTAATCTATGAAGTAACATGCCCCAGACCCTTATCCCACTGCGACCCAATTTAGGGGTGTTATAACTCGTCTTAATACGAAAGTGTGGGCATAAGAAACGTAAAAATCGGGCTTAAAACGTGAAAGTTACGTCGTTTTTACTAAAGAGGCATTTACAAACGTTTTTACTTTATAAATGCGATTTCACTAAAACGATTAGATGGTGATGTAGCTATATAGGATTATATATGGTAGTAGTTACCCAATGTGATTAGTACTTATACGACCTATATTGGATTAGGTTGCACTCGATCATTACCGTGACGCATTTTCTGTGATATACTTGATATACGCTCACTCAAGGTGAGTTCATAGCCCCACGTTTTACATGATTTGTTTTATAAGTTTTTGGGGTGAGAAACATGCATTGTTTTACAATTGGACACAAGTGGATAAGTTTTACATTATGATTACGTGTTGCCTAAGTAGCGATAACCCAAGTTGAGCCCATTATCATGAACTGACAATTACTAAATTGTGAGCGAGAATGTTATGAATAGACCTATTAGGATTGACATCCCCGTTCGGGTGATTAGCTATCACTGGGCAAACGAACGTATACCATGTCAAACATAGGATGTTGCGGGTTAGAACATCATCACGAGCAATGTAGGCCATTTATATGGTATTCATTTATGTCGAGCTTCAGTGTCATGAGCTTAGGGCAACGTAATTACATTTATATGATGTCTGCATCTGTTGCATTATCATACACTTGGGAAATCTTGTGGTCCTCCAATATACAATTTATCAAACCTATGAATTGTTGACGTTTTAAAGCAATGTTTTTCAGGAGGTCAATAACCACGAGGTGCAAGGGATACATTGGTGGTTTTGATTTGGATTTTGTGCATTAAAGATTTTATCGCATTTCATTTTGTATATCTGTCATGGGCTAGAAATATTTGTATTTTAGACAAGTGAACAAGTGAAGCTTCGGGCTTATGTAACAAATACTTTGTTAAATCCAATGTATCAGTTTTAAATGACTTTTTGGTCGTTCTATATATATCTTGTGTTATTAATCTATGAAGTAACATGCCCCGGACCCTTATTCCGCTGCGACCCAATTAGGGGGTGTTATAACTCGTCTTAATACGAAAGTGTGGGCATAAGAAACGTAAAAATCGGGCTTAAAACGTGAAAGTTACGTCGTTTTTACTAAAGAGGCATTTACAAACGTTTTTACTTTATAAATGCGATTTCACTAAAACGATTAGATGGTGATGTAGCTATATAGGATTATATATGGTAGTAGTTACCCAATGTGATTAGTACTTATACGACCTATATTGGATTAGGTTGCACTCGATCATTACCGTGACGCATTTTCTGTGATATACTTGATATACGCTCACTCAAGGTGAGTTCATAGCCCCACGTTTTACATGAATTCGATTTGAATAAGTTTTTTGGGGTGAGAAACTGCATTGTTTTACAATTGGAAACATGTGGATAAGTTTTACAGTTGGATTACGTGTTGCCTTAAGTAGTGATAACCAAAGTTGTGCCCATTATCATGAATGTCAATTACTAGATGTGAGCGGCGAATGTATGGAATAGATCTATTGGGATTGACATCCCCGTTCGGGTGATTAGCTATCACTGGGCAAACGAACGTATACCATGTCGAACATAGGATGTTGCGGGTTAGAACATCATCACGGGCAATGTAGGCCATTTATATGGTATTCATTTATGTCGAGCTTCAGTGTCATGAGCTTAGGGCAACGTAATTACATTTATATGATGTCTGCATCTGTTGCATTATCATACACTTGGGAAATCTTGTGGTCCTACAATATACAATTTATCAAACCTATGAATTCACCAACATTATTGTTGACGTTTTAAAGCAATGTTTTTAGGAGGTCAATAAGCACGAGGTGCAAGGGATACATTAGTGGTTTTGATTTGGATATCGTGCATTAAAAATTTTGTCGCATTACATTTTTTATATCTGTCATAGGCTAGAAATATTTGTATTTTGAACAAGTGAACAAGTGAAGCTTCGGGCTTATGTAACAAATACTTTGTTAAATCCAATGTATCGGTTTTAAACGACTTTTTGGTCGTTCTATATATATCTTGTGTTATTAATCTATGAAGTAACATGCACCGGACCCTTATTCCGCTGCGACCTAATTTGGGGGTGTTAAAACTCGTCTTAATACGAAAGCGTGGGCATAAGAAACATAAAAATCAGGCTTAAAACGCGAAAATTACGTCGTTTTTACTAAAGAGGCATTTACAAACGTTTTTACTTTATAAATGCGATTTCACTAAAACGATTAGATGGTGATGTAGCTATATAGGATTATATATGGTAGTAGTTACCCAATGTGATTAGTACTTATATGACCTATAATTGATTAGGTTTTACTCGATCATTACCGTGACGCATTTTCTGTGATATACTTGATATACGCTCACTCAAGGTGAGTTCATAGCCCCACGTTTTACATGATTTTGTTTTACAAGTTTTTGGGGTGAGAAACATTCATTGTTTTACAATTGGACACAAGTGGATACTTTTACTTTATGATTACGTGTTGCCTAAGTAGCGATAACCCTAGTTGAGCCCATTATCATGAACTGTCAATTATTGGATTGTGAGCGCGAATGTTATGAATAGATCTATTGGGATTGACATCCCATTCGGGTGATTAGCTATCAATGGACAAACGAACGTATACCATGTCGAACATAGGATGTTGCGGGTTAGAACATCATCACGGGCAATGTAGGCCATTTATATGGTATTCATTTATGTCGAGCTTCAGTGTCATGAGCTTAGGGCAACGTAATTACATTTATATGATGTCTGCATCTGTTGCATTATCATACACTTGGGAAATCTTGTGGTCCTACAATATACGATTTATCAAACCTATGAATTCACCAACATTATTGTTGACGTTTTAAAGCAATGTTTTTCAGGAGGTCAATAAGCACGAGGTGCAAGGGATACATTGGTGGTTTTGATTTGGATATCATGCATTAAAGATTTTGTCGCATTACATTTTGTATATCTGTTATGGGCTAGAAATCTTTGTAATTTGAACAAGTGAAGCTTCGGGCTTATGTAACAAATACTTTGTTAAATCCAATGTATCAGTTTTAAACGACTTTTTGGTCGTTCTATATATATCTTGTGTTATTGATCTATGAAGTAACACGCCCAGACCCTTATTCCGCTGCGACCCAATTTGGGGGTGTTACAGATTGGTATCAAGAGCCAAGGTTATAGAGAACCAGGTCAAATGTTTTTGCTGGACTATAACCGTTTTCAAACATTGCATACACACAAAGGGGTTTGCACGGGGCATACATACGTGCATACATTCATACATACACTAGTTGTTGCATTAGTTGGTTATACTAGATGCATTCATAATTGATATACGTGTTTATATTATACTACGTATTTTACCATGAACAGTCTTATATAATATAGTTTATAAGTTATTTTTGCTTGCTACAGCAGTTATGTCGGTCTGATCCGTGGGTTACCTATACTTCCGTCATCTGGGCAAGAATCTTGGAGTATCCCGTCTGAGGATCCTTACGAGGAGGCTGCCCGACAGTTGTTGGAGCAGGCACCACGTCCTTCAGAGTATGTACCTGATCCCATGGAGCTAGAGGATCATGTACCAGTGTACATTCCTGAGCCTGAGCACCCTGAGGATTTAGTGCCAGCTGAGGATGAGGCACCTATAGAGCCATACATTACTGAGGTTGCTTCTGCACCTACACCGCCACTACCACCACCATCCCTTCTACCCACACTTATCCGACCCCCACATACTAGAGCAGCCATGGCTCAGAGGAGAGCTACAGGCCCATCATATATCCATTCATACTTCCTGTTGGGACGCATCATTGTTACTATACCACTACCTGCACCATCTACTAGCCGCAGAGCTGACATTCCCGAGGCTGACACGCCACCTCGAAAGAGGCTACTACTTACTGCTCCCACACTGGGTGGGTTAAGGTGGGCTCTGCTGCTGCTGCTGCTAGACAACCAGGATCTACTATGGCCCCCAAGGTCGATCACAGTTTTGTAGACACTGTGGATACCAGGGTTTGAGATACTGAGAGGAGGACTATGGCTGCCATAAAGGTGGTCAACCTGAGGGTCAACTACCAGGCAGATGTTCACAGGAGAGAGAGTTTGGGGTTTTATTACAACTATTAGGAGGGCCCAGGAGGACGGATGCTGTAAGAGTGAGGATTAAGATATTGTGGAGAGAGAGGCTGCTTACTGAGCACCGAGAGCATCGAGACCGTCAGGCCTTTGGCTAGGTATGGAGGCTTATCAGAAGGGCAACTAGGGGCACTGATTTTAGAGTGTTTAGTAGACTCAGGCATTCTCCTCGTGTGGCAGCGTCAGCGCAGTCTGATCGTGCTATGAGCATATCATAGGTACCTAGGCCTTGGAGGCTTGGCAACGCGTTGGACCACCTTAGAGTACATGGTAGTAGTGCCTAGGTTTACCTTTCTCTCATATTGGTAGCTATACTTATAGCCTGCTAAGTTTTTTTGGGGTTACTCCCAGTAGCAGGTCTATTAGAACTTTTGTTTCTGTTTAGCTATCAATGTATAGGCCTACTAAGTATTATGGGGTAACTCTCTGGCTAGTAGGGCTCTAGTTTTTTCATCTTGGTAACCTAGCGTAGTAGGATCATTTGTACCAAGCAGATCATGTATTGTTTCCAGCTTTTATATGGAATGGATGTATTATGGTCATGTCGATCTCGTGTTGGTTTTATTTTCACTGTGTGATGTGATCCCATTTTATTTATTGTTCATATGTCATGTCACGTTATGATTGTATGAAATCTAACAGGTATTATAATTTCTTGTGCTTTGAAGAACAATGGCAACTGTTAATCAAGGGATGAGTGTCGAGGAAATTAAGCAGATTGTAGCCCAGCGAGTGGCTAATCCTATCAAGGGTTATTGATTTTACGAGTCAATAAACCAAAACCAAACAATGAGAAACAAAAGTAGCATGGAGGAATGCTAGCAACAAAAGGAAGTGGGAAAGTGACCACAATGAAAGCTTTAACCAACAACACAAAGGGCATAAGGTGTTTTGGGCAGACGCTGTTAGGCCAAACAACAAGAAATATGCTGGGTCCTACTCTATTTGCAACAAGTGCAAATGTCACCACAATGGACCGTGCACTATAAAGTACGGGAATTAGAAGAAAAAGTATGCTGGAACCTTACCACTGTGCACCAAGTGCAATTACCATCATAAGGGTCAGTGTGCACCCAAGTGCAACATATGCAAGAAGATTGGCCATCTGGCCCGGAATTGTAGAACACCTGCTGCTGCTGAGTATCAACGAACTCTTACCTGTTATGAGTGTGGAGGTCTAGGACACTACAAGAGGGATTGCCCGGAGCTGAAGAATCAAAACCATGGAGACCAAGTTGGAAGTATGGAAGCACGTGGAGTGATACATGCCTTTATAGGAGGAGAAACCAAACAAGACCTTAACAACATGAGATATATAGAGATCAAAGCTTAAAGAGAAAGTTGTGCTCACTTTGCTAGTAAAACCCTAAGTTGGAACTATCTTAAACTTTTATCTCCTTAGGATTTATCATTTATGTTTCTCTTAAATTTCCATTGTACGACATGCTTTAAATTATCTATCAAATTATGCGTATTTTTTATGGAAAATTTTGTCAATATTAACTATAAATACTCTTGCAAACTACTCTCATGAATATCATGAAATCATAACACTATTTTGACAAAAATGAGCAATGCATCGTTAATCCTCAATTATACATGGCCTGATCAACTATGTATAATTCAAGAAAGTACCATGCCTGATGAGAGTAGTCATCATAAAACTTCCTTGTCAGAAAATAATTTCTACTTTTGATCAATGTTCGGTGTGCGTATTCATTTAAACGTTGTTTATCCAAGCAAATTCGAATTAGTATCCATAGCAAAAACATTCTAGCAGTCCTTCACCGCATCTTACTATTAAGTCGAATCATCTTATGACAAAAATTCCTTAAGCTGCAAGGCTGAGTCACATCAATGGTCGCCCTAGGATCAATTTGCTATCAACAATTTGCTGCCATTAGAAGAATTTACTAAATCACCCTTTCAAACATCGACTTAATGCATAGAATATGGCAGATTCACGTCATATTTAGTATGGATTGGTTAGCGAGAGGATACCAGGCTATATTTTTGTGTGCGAATAGATCGTTCATATTCCATTCGGAAACAACACGTTGATTATTCGTAGTAAACGGAAGCAACCGCGTAAACTAGTCCCAACTGAACATCATCTTGTACACTAAAGCACAGAAGAACATGCTAAAAGGATGTTAGGCCTTTTTGGCACATGTTAATATAAAGGAGACTGAAGACAAGTTGAAGAAAAATGACTTGAGGATGTACTGATAGTTCAAGATTTTCTTGAAGTATTTCCCAAAGGGACTTGGGTCTCCTCTAAACAATACAAGTGGAATTTCAAAATCGATTAGTTACCCGGTGCCGGCACCTTTGTAGCACGGGCTCCTTATCGATTGGCGCTTTCCAAAAGGAACAGGAGTTGATAGAGCAACTGAAAGGAAAAACTATCGACAGGGCTTCATAAGACGGGTTCCTCACCTTTGGGGAGCTACGTTGGTTAGTTAAGTAGAAGGCTGGTCATTTGGGTGTACATCAACTATCGGCGGACTTAAACAAGCTAACGAAGAAGAATCGTTTATCCAATCCCAGGTTCGACGATAAGTTTGATCAAACTCCAAGTCCAGGTTTTATTCTAAGATAGAAACTGCGATATTAGGTCATACTAGCTTGTGTGTACTGGAGGAGATATTCGAAAACGGCATCAAAACTCGGTTATGGTCGTTTTGACGAAGCACCAGCGTTTTTTTATTTCTAGATCTATAAAGCAGGTGTGCAAACATACTTGGTATATGTTGGTGATGCCTTATTGACGATATATATTTATTTTTCAAAGAACAAGAAGGAACATGAAGAACATCTTAAGGCAATTCTAGAATTTCTTAAGAAGGAGGAATTGTATGCCAAATTTTCTAAGTGTGAATCCTGGATTTCCAAAGTACAGTTCCTCGGTCACGTGATTTGTAGTCAAGGCATTCACGTGGATCCCGCCAAGATCGAATCCATAAAATATTGGGCATCTCCTAAGTCACCAACGGAGATTCGTCAATTTTTAAGTCTTGCCGGTTATCACTAAAAATATACATCGAATGGATTTTTAATGATTGCCCAAACAATGGACAAGCTCACTCAGAGGAAGGTTTCAGTTTGAGTGGCGGTGACACTCAAGAAACAGCGTTCCCACTGTTGAAGCAGATGTTGTTGTAGTGCACCTATTCTGGCTTTACTGATGGAGCGAGATTTTATCGTTTTACTGCGATTGCGTCGATCAAGGTTTAGGGTGTGTTGATGCAAAGAGAGAAGGTGTTTGCTTATGCATCATGGCAGCTGAAAAATTCATGAGAAGAATCCCTATACGTACTCTGATTTGAGAACTTGGAGCGGTAGTGTTTTCTTTGAAACTCTGGAGAACACTATTTGTAGGAACCAATGTGTACGGTGTTTACGTATCACAAGAGCCTACAAACACATTCTTAATCAACAGGAGCTAAATATATGAGGAGCGTCATTGGTTAGAATGCTTTGTGATTATGAATTGCGGATTCGTTATCCCCAGGGAAGCAAATGTTTCGCTGTCGCCTTGAGCAGGGGAAGAACGAGGGGGAGCCCCACCATTACGGGTATCGAAGCCTTAGTAATGTCTATAGGTTGATCTCCCCCAAACAAAATTTTGGTATGCTCAGATGAAGCACAAAAACCAGTGACCTCAAGAACGAAGCTGTGGAGGTAGTTGGTTGAAAATTCTAATGATCGGCGAAATTTTAGAACAGAAAGTTGGAACCTCGCGCGGATGGAACTCTATGCTTAAATGGAAGGAGTTGGTTACCATGTTATGGTGATTTGAGGACTGTGATCATGCACGAGTCCCACAAGTCAATAATAACTCAATTATCCTGTTCTGATAGATGTACCAAGACATGAAGAAGCTATATTGGTGTCCTCTATGAAGGCACACATCGCCCACCTATGTTAGCCAACTGTTTCTGACGTATGCTAAGGTAAGCCAAACTTTTCAAAGGCTCTCGGATTGTGGTACAACCTGATATACCTCAATGGAAGTGAGACAACATCACTATGAATTTTGTCACAAAGCTTCCTAAGTCATCACAAGGATACGACACTATTTGGGTAATTGTTGACCAACTCACTAAGTCCGCAATCTTTGTACCGATGAGAGAGACTGATCCGATGGATAAACTTGCAAGAATGTACCTAAAGGAGGTGGTTACGAGGCATGGAATACCTCTCTCGATTATTTGTGATCGTGATAGGTCGCATTATATTCTGGAGGTCACTTTCAGAAATGCGTTAGGATACTAGTCTAGATATGAGTACTGTGTACATCCACAATATACGGGGATAAATATACAAAGTAATATTATAAAACAAGTAAGAGGAAAAAATATATTTTAATGATATTTTTTATATTTAATTAATTAAAATTAACGAGTTTTAAATAATTTTATATGATTTTTATGAAAAAATATGGGGATAATATAACTACAATTAAAAAATCAAGATAAATTAAAATTTTAATAAATAAAATAATTATTATAATAATATTAATTAATAAAATTTGCATATTATTTAATCATATATAGATTAAAAATACATGGAGGGATTGAAATTTATCATAAATAATTATATGATTTTATAAATACGATAATATTTTTATAATGTATAGCTTTAATTAATAAAATTAAAATAATATAGTTAGAAAAAGATTTCAAAAAATATTATATAGATGTAAAAATATATAATTATATTTAATAAATTTAAATAAATAACAAAAATGAATAATAATTTATATTTATTTATAATTAAAATAAATCTTATGTTATAATTAGAATATGAGATAAAAAAAAAACAATTATATAGATTAAATAAAAAAAAAATTAATAAATTATTATATTAATTAATAAAACTAATATAGAATTATAGTATTTTATTATATTAAAGGATATTAATAATTAAATTAAATACTAATATGGCTATAAAAATGAAATTAAAGAAAATAAAATAATTTTTTATTAAAAACATAAAATTTAATAATAATAATAATTATTTAATTATTATAATATAAGATTAAGATGGAATCAATATAATATAATTGGAATATTTATGGAAAATTAAATTTTATAATAAGATAAGGGAAAAAAATAGAAATAGTAAAAGATATAACTAATTATATATTTATAGGGGATTAAAGCGAGAGGGCTCTTCAAACTCTCAAGGGATTATGTTGCGTGCTTGTGCATTCGCTCTTGGAAAAGGTTTGGGTTAAACCATTTGCCATTAGTCGACTGCTGTATAACAATAGCTATTCGCTAGCCATCAAGGCTGCCACTATTTTGAAGCATTTACGGTCGAAGTGTCGTTTCACCTATTTGTTGGGACTGAGTTTTCTAGGTGAGAAGTTCAAATCACAGGTCTAGAAATTGTGCCAAGATAAAAACTAAGAGATGCGTTTAAATCAAGCTGAGAATGCAAGTACTGCCGTGATCGACACAGAGTTCGGGATTTAAGCGTACAAACCAATGGAATTTTAGGTTTGGGGATAAAGTTATGCTTCAAGTTTCAGCCTTGGGAAAGTGTGGTCGTACATTTTGGAAAATGGGAAGTTAAACCTAGGTAGTTGGACCATTCAATGTGTTGGAAAGGTTGGATCCATTGCTACAAGTTGAGCTCATGAAGAGCTGAGCCAGGTTCATTAATACATTTCATGTATATCTAACTTGAAAATTGTGCCATGCCAACGACCCGTAGCCATTCCGTTGGAGGATACATTTGATGTACCTATGCTTTTAATTTGTGTGGTGCCGATAGGAAATCTGGACATGAAGGGTTAACCGGTTGAAGCGAAGCCGTAATTCACATAGTCAAGTTCGATGGGACTCCAAGAGAGGTTTGCGTTCACATGGGTTATGCGTAATATCAATTCAGGAAGGAAATATCCAACCTCTTCACAAAGACCGCACCATCGTTCAAGGTGTTTCGCACTTAAGCCTTTCAGGGGGGACAAGACTCACTTAACTGGGGGAGACTATAACACCCGTGTTTTAGGGTCATTGACGTCGTTAATAAATTCACTATGTATTTTTAGTATTGGTACGCGGTTTGCTTTAAAATCGTAATCGTTAAGTTAATTGCGTACGCCTAAAAATGACCATTCATATGTAAACGGGGGTCAAACAAATTAAATGTTACATCAGGCAAGTGTTAAGTAATGTATTTTGACGATATTTTATTAACTTTGTTCATTTCTATTTTTATTAGATGCGTAAAGAGTTTACGTTCTCGCGATTAAATAGTTAGGCATCACGGAACCCACCAAAACTTTCTCTACGCTTCAAAAAATACCCACCATTATACCCAATACCCAAGAAATACACAAATATCTCTATCATATACATGCTGGCGAATTTTGGTTTATGATATCAAAGGCAATGACAAAAATCTTGCACTTGCATTGTACATTCACCAACTAATAAAACCTTGATACCTTCTTCAAGTAAAACCATACCATGACCAGAGACTTCCCTATTTTCATCATTTCTTGTCTGAGACTTCCATGTACACTTTTCTTTACCAGTTCCTTGAACATATAAGTCTAGTTATACCAGAAAGATAACAAACCTTCCCATATTCTTTCAAAAAATTCAAATTTCTCTCCTTTTGGGCTTTATAAGCCGTACGGTTTCAACACCCTTTTCGCAAATCCAAAGTTGATTTTATAGAGGACCCTACATAGCATTCACACATCATTCCTATGGTAACCAAGGTGTTTTGTATGGGTTGTTGGGTTAAGCATTTTGCAATGTGTTAATCAAGTTATTGCTCAAAGATTAGGGTTTTCGTAGAAAAACTAGGGTTTTGACGTATGCAAGCTGTGGTTTTTCATCTAAAAAGAGGGTTTAGCTTTTGTTGGTATGCCGTTTTGTGTAGGAGTTATCATCATACTCTCATCATGGTCATCTAAAACTCTTTCTGTCCTTACATTTATCATTTTATGAATATGTTAGTTTTTATAGCCAAAATCACCATTAAGTACTTTTAAACAGTGGAATGTATTTTGTACTTGTGATCATTGTTTTACACTTTTATATTGCTCATGATGTTGGTAATAATCCATGTTTAAAATGGATTTATAGTGTTTGTTCCCATTCTTGGTTTATGTAATAAAAAGGTTATGTACAACTTGTTAATTAGGGTTTTACTTAATTAACTTGTCATTACAATGTTACATAATAAGTGGTGAATTTAAAGGTGTTATCAAGGACTTGATACTATGGACTTTTGGACAAGATATGGACATTATTATATGTAACATATATGATAAATAAGGGATAGGAGGGATTGTGGTAAAATTTACTAAGTTTATAAAGTACATAAAATCACTGTAACATTCAATAAGTATACATATGTATTTACCAAAGGACGCTTTTGGGTTAGTTGTTTTATGGACAGCCCCTATCTGTTTTATAAATATAGATACTCATGACGATTCTAAATTGGAAAGAACTCGGAGAAAAAAGCCGACTGTTATACTCGAAAAAAGATTTAATGGCAAAATATACGTTTTACGTTTAATACCGGATTATAAACAAATTTATAAAAGAAGTTATAAATATTTCAAAAATATAAGGTTAGTATTTTTCACAGATCTACATATTTTAGTTCCAAAATGTAAGATATTGTGATTTTTTTAATCATAACGAAAGTGGTTATGATTTCACAGTTTACGTAATATACTTTTATAAAAATATTTTTATAAAATGTTACTGTTCATGACAGAATCATTTATTTTTTTAAACCTTGTAAATAAATAGAACCTTCAATTACGAGAACGTGCTTGAAAGAAACACTAAAAACGGAGCTATAACAAATCAAATACGTGAACAAGTGAAGCTTCGGGCTTATGTAACAAATACTTTGTTAAATCCAATGTATCGGTTTTAAACGACTTTTTGGTCGTTCTATATATATCTTGTGTTATTAATCTATGAAGTAACATGCACTAGACCCTTATTCCGCTGCGACCTAATTTGGGGGTGTTAAAACTCGTCTTAATACGAAAGCGTAGGCATAAGAAACGTAAAAATCAGGCTTAAAACGCAAAAATTATGTCGTTTTTACTAAAGAGGCATTTACAAACGTTTTTACTTTATAAATGCGATTTCACTAAAACGATTAGATTGTGATGTAGCTATATAGGATTATATATGGTAGTAGTTACCCAATGTGATTAGTACTTATATGACCTATACTGGATTAGGTTGCACTCGATCATTACCGTGATGCATTTTCTGTGATATACTTGATATACGCTCACTCAAGGTGAGTTCATAGCCCTACGTTTTACATGATTTGTTTTATAAGTTTTTGGGGTGAGAAACATGCATTGTTTTACAATTGGACACAAGTGGATAAGTTTTACATTATGATTACGTGTTGCCTAAGTAGCGATAACCCAAGTTGAGCCCATTATCATGAAGTGTCAATTACTGGATTGTGAGCGCGAATGTTATGAATAGATCTATTAGGATTAACTTCCCCGTTTGGGTGATTAGTTATCACTAGGCAAATGAACGTATACCATGTCAAACATAGG
>BQNB010092129.1:0-26690 GCA_026074375.1 Tanacetum coccineum | reverse complement strand
CCTAGTATTATTACAAAACCTATAAGTTGTCTAAGCTCACAAATAAGTTGTCTAAGCTTATTTGTGGCTTATGGACCTCGTGGGTTCACAAAAATGGGCCGTGAAGCCCCAATAAGGATCCGTTTGGTTTTAAAAAGGGATAAGGGTCTATATTGGTTGAAATAAGTTTGTAGGATTCTTAATAAGCTCATTGAGCTTATAAATAAGTCGTGGCTCACCTGGTGGGCTTATTGGGCCCATTTGGCTTCGTATGCGGCTATTGGGTTAGTAAGGGTCCAATAGGAATTTAACTTGGGCATGTACATTATATATAAGTTCACTAGGTTTTATAGGTTAATCAATAAGCTCGAATGAGCTTATTATTAAGCCGCGGCTTTCCACTGTTTGGCTCGTTAGGCCGGTTGGGCCTGTACGAAGGTACATTTGGTTTACATGAGAATACAAGGCCTAATATTTCCCCTAGCAACTCACATAAGTTTCGAAAAGCCCTAATGACAAAAGGGTCATGTATTTAACTTGTAAACACGTCATGTTTTACATGCAAACGTTTGTTTAAGTAGTGTATACGTTCCCAAGCCTTAGTGTCACGTTTACAATGAAAGTTTACATATAGATTTATTACTATTTCATGTATAATGTTTGTTGTTCATGTCGAAGACCAAGTTTTCATATACACTAGGAGGCAATTAACCAAAACAACGCTTAGTTTGCTCATTAACCATCTTAGTTTATTCTTTGCATTTTAATGAGAGATTTCATGCCCCACTACAAGATGTAACGAACATCGTAGAAATAGCACGTATGAACCATATATGTATCGCGGACGTAATACAGAAATAAAGAAGGAATTAAACTACTATACAAGATTGTATAGTGTCGTGAGGAGACTGTAACAAAGGGTCTTGAATATACCTTGAAAGTTATGTGGGTACGCGTATTGCATCGGGAATTATTAAGTAGGATGATTTATAATCTATTTATTTGAAAGGATTGGGACGCCTCTTCATTTAAATAAATAAATTGTAAATCCCCGAACCATAAGTTTATCGTTTCTTACTTACATAAATTAGGACGCTCCTTTATGTAAGTAATGAATTATAAATGAGTGGGCTTAATAGAATCCGATATGAGATGTGTATGAACTACCGGAATTCGTTAAAAAGGTTTGGAAGCACAATAGTGTCTTGCCACACCGCAGAAATCTTAAGGCCTCGTTTGGAACGACCTTATTTCATTCTTAAGTTATTACTTTTGCCATTGCAAATCCTTGCAATCATGAACTGTCTGTGGAGTTAACAGACTGAGTACGATATTTCGTCACTTATCATAATAGCTCTTCCGCGAGCTCCTCCCATTTGTTGAAATTTATTCTGGGGATATTGTTTCTCGGAGGGTCCTCACCCTCTGCATCCCATCACCATTTGTTATAGTTATTGTCGTTATGGTTGCTGTTGTTGGGTCCCGGAGCGGTCCCAGCTGGTACAACTTTATCCAATAGGTAATGCAACTCCCACCATTAAACGAGATAAGCACATGTCGATATAGTATTCAGTGGAATTATACAGTGCAGACCAATAGTACACCAATTTAAGTCATGATACTATTTAGTACTGCCAAGTAAGTTGGATACTTACATCCTTTAGCCTCATCCGTTATTAATGATCGAACATTACAGATAGCAGAAACGAGACTCTGCCTTAAGACAATTATAACTTTATATAGACATAACCACGCGACTACACTTTCTCCCTTGATGTGTTCACTATTAAGAGGCTTTCTTCATAAAGCGTTTATACCAATTATAAACCTTGAAACGATGTTTCCCTAAGATACCTATTCTAATGGATTGGATATCCTGGTCAACCTAGCCGAAATTTATGTATATTAAGAGGTGTCGAAACACCAGATATTGCTGAATAAAGTTATCAGCGTCATGTTCAACTGGTTTAGTAAATCTTAAGTCTTTTCTTAGACACACTAAGCGGATAACACAAATTTAATCTCGGGACGAGATTTCTTTAAGGGGTAGGTACTGTGACATCCGGCAATTTTCGGAACTTTAGATAACTATGTTACCCTTTGACTTTTAGGTCTCGCTTGACTTACAGAAACGAACCACTAAATCATGTTTTCACAGCTCGGACTCTAGAGCGATTTGACGTGAAAAAATATTCCTGACAACTTTTTAGTTTTGCCCAAGACCTGGAAACGAGCCGAAAAGGGCTAAAACAGCACCGCAAACATTTTTCGAACAATATACAACGCGGACACACAAAAACAATTAAATTTGTTTTTAATTATCAGTATTTATTTAATAAAAATATTAAATAAATTAGTCATCATTTTAGTTAAAAGCGTTGTTGATAACGCGAATATTCGAGTTAAAATCCATTTTATTTCAAGACAAGGCGTAACCGGTTCACAAAATGAATAACAGATGATTTATTAAATGTTATAAAATATTTATTAATTATTATCAAGCGAATACGCATTTTTATCAGAAAAATGATTTGGAAAACAATGGCGCAAGTTTCGTGCGTTGAATCATCCGTTAAGTCGCTCAAATGAGTCCCGAACCACTTTAATTAAAAAGTATATGAAAAAGTTACACTTTTTACCCTCAACTTCTAATACTCGTCACAATTGTTATAAAGTTTTATTCTATAAATAAAATTTTATACATTTATCTCATTTTCATATAAATTAAACACACATACACCTCAAACTCTCTCTCTCCCCCAAAGTATCCGGCCAACAACCACCATCGCCGGATCCGGCCACCACCGTCGCGCCGCCGCCGGAAAACTTTTTCGGCGGACATTTTCGGCCAAGCTCCAAAATACTCCACCACTCCGATCTACCCGATCCACCAACCCACGCGCCTCCCCGCGCCTCCCGGCCACCACCACCCTCCCACCGCCGCTGCTATATCACAGCCGCTTCCCCCCCCATTCAGTCGCTGCCTCCCCACTCCACTTACACCACCACTGCTAACACCACCGCCATCATCATCATCTCGTCGTCGTCATCATCATACCACCATCACCTACGCACCACCCACACCATCGCCGCCATCACCTCAGCCGCACCCACCAGGGTACGCACGGTTGCTGGGTAAAACAGCCACAAAGGGCGTGTTTGTTTTTGTGGTGAACACCACCATGAGGGTGGTTTTGTTCGGCTATAAAGACAGCCGAGGGGAGGGGGGTGTGCGTCGGGGTCGGGTTTTGTATCACTAAGAGGGTTGGGTTGGCTGCCACCACTAGGGCGGGTTTGGTTGGGTTGGACAACCGGGGGGAGGGGGTGTTCGTGTCGGGTTGGTTTGCGTAGGGTTGTTACAAAAGAAAAGGGTGCGAAGGGTTGTCGAGTTGGCTGTCATTAAGCGGGAGGTGTTGGTTTGGCCTGGTTTAGACCCGATAGGGTGGCGTTTGGTGTTGCGGGTTTGCAGCCAAACAAAGGGGGGCTTTGGCTGAGTAATATTAAACAAAGGGTGCGTCTAGGTTTGATGTTTACAGCCAAGGCAGGGCTCGTTGGTTTATATCTCACCTCATAGGGTGCGTTTTGGGTCCGGGTCAGCAGCCCACAATAGCTGCTTTGGTTTTTATTTCGGCGACCGAAGGGGGCTCGGTTGCGTGTTCCGCCTCGGAAAGGTCGGCGTTTGTTTGGATAATGCCGGAGGTGCGTACGAGGTTTGTGGGTGGTTTAGGTTGAGGTAGAAAACAACATAGGCATGTGTTGGTTTAGTCTATGAACCGATAATGGATGCGTTTGTGGGTTTTGTGGTATAACTTGCCACAAGTGCTGTTGGGGTCCAAGGGTGCGTTGTGATACGATTTATTAAAAACACAAAAAGGGTGCGTTGGTATAGCAGAAAAACACAAAGGTGGTGGTTTTTTGGCATAAGAAAGTCAAAATTAAGTGCTTTGGTATACGTGGCAGCAATAAGGGCGTTGGCTTAGGCAGTGTCTGCACTAAGAGAGGGTTTGGGTGAGCGATATTTACCGGAAATGGTGTGATTGTGTTAAAATGACATCAACAATAAATATATTTAAAAAATTTTATGAATATCAAAATTTTAACGAATTTTTAAAGTATAAATCGTAACAAAATGGTGGTAATGGTTATATAAATACAACAGTTTATTATTTTGTGAGATTTCGATATCATAACGTGAATATATATATGTCATCTCGAAAAACTCGGGAGATAGAAAAATGGAACGTTAATACTTGCAACTTAATATATATTATATCTGGAAAACACGCAGACATTGTAAATATAGAAACGAATATTTCATCATATAGTTGAATAATGGGAAAACGTCGAGTTTACGATAGGAAAACATTATATAACCGATTAAAGTACATAATGCAAATGATATTAAATATTTCAATATTTAGTAACGATTTAGCTAAAACAACTTATGCGTTATTTATAAATGGATAAAAAGAGGCCAAGATTTTATTTTAAAAGATAACATTAACTTGTATTATACATATTCCGACCATGAGACAAAAACTATGACTTTACAATGAGTGAATATTTTTTAGGCGCGATTCTTCTAGTGGGAACGAAATATAATTTAATAAAATATTATTTAATATTTTATAATTATCGAGCTAGAAGGTAACCTAATAATTATTGGTAAAAGGTTTTTACAAACACTGTTTAACTTTAATTGGTAATCTTGAACGTCGATTACGTTTATACATGAACTTTTAAATTATTAATTAAAGTGGAGATTCAGAAAGAGACAAAACTAATTGGTTTAAAAATTATTTTAACTCACACTTATAATATAATACTGTGCAAAGCATTATATACCACACATAAATCTTCGGATTGTTTGTAGATTGTATATATAACACACGGTACGAGTTATATAAGGGTTTTATTTATATGTAATATATAAGGAATAAATTTATACACGTTGCTTTACTTTCGATTTAATTTATTAACCAACCACCAACGTATTACAACTTTAAATATAAATTTTTATCAACAAGCGACGCGTTGACAACAATTCACCGAGAAACCCAAACACATTATCCTAGCTAGTGGGACATTAGCCGTTAAGTTAAGCGGCATCTTCTCGGTTCAGGCAGCTTCGACTTACCGTTACGTTATCGTGCATATTAGATGCCTATCTGTCATTTCTTCTACATCATCAAGGGTGAGTCATCCATAGCCCCACGTTTTACTTGTTTTTACATATATATTTTGGGGTGAGAACAAGCTTGTGCAAATCATTTTGCAAACTTCCATTTACGGGTCGATGCATACTGTGTTTACATTAAATGTATTACAAATACATTGGTACATGATTGATTACCTTTTTGGTTTACAAACTCAGTATAAATCTCCAGCAGGAGATACAATACTTGGATACAATTATTGAACTCTTTTTGGATAATAAATATATGCCATGTGGGTTTTTATAATGTACGCAAGAGGTTAATTTTCATGAGTAATGATTACGTGTTTGCCTAAGTAGCGATAACCCAAATATGTGCCCACTATCAATGAACTGTAATCTCTTGGAGGGTGAGCGCGAATGTTATAAATAGGATCTATTGGATTGACAGATCCCGCGTTCGTGGTGATTAGCTATCAGCTGGACAAACGAACGTATACATGGTCGAACATAGATGTTCGGGTTAGAACATCACCAACTGGCAATGTAGGCCCATAATTTGGTAGTCATACACGTCCAAGCTTCGAGTTCACTGGACTTAGAGCAATGTAATGATACATTTTTGTGATGCTTGCATATGATGCATTACACGTGGGAAATCTTTGCGTCCAAACTTATACATTTTAACATAAAAATTTGGAGATATTTTTGTGGTGGAGTTTGACATTCATGCATATTTTAAAAATGTGGTCCATTCATACATTAACGTTTTTGTGACCATTTGGGAATGTGATAATGTTAGAGCAGTCAATTTTACAACTCTTTGAATTAATGACATTCATGACAATACAGTTTTAGTGAACATACAAGTTTGAAACGGTCCATGCAGGCTTTACTATGTTTTATTTCTAAAAATCATAACATATGATTTTGGCAGACATTAAGGATATAATGGTCATGACAATCAATTTATGATACAGTATAGGGAGGAACAGTGACATTAAACGTTTTAACAGTGTAACTGTGATGACACAGTAGACCAATTCCAATTATTGGAACTTACTTTCATCGTTAAACTAACCTATGAACTCACTAACATTATGTTGACCTTTGTTAAAAGACATGTTTTCTCAGTTAACTTATATCGTTTCGGATTTCTTGAAGTGAATGAGTCTATACATGTCAAGCTTTTCATTGTGATGCAATTATGTGGACAAGAATATATATCACATTCAGATTTTGATAAATCAACTATTGTTTATTTTTCAAACAACACATTTAGAGGTCGTTCTCTTGTATCTAGCGCTGTGTATTATGAAGTAACGCCCCAGGACACACTATTCCGATGCGACACGAATTTTGGGGGTGTTACAAGGTTGTTGATTGGTGATTTCTAAGCTTGGTCTTTGTTTTGGTTTTTGGTTGATTTTGTTGGAAGTTCTTGCAAGATTTATTTAAGGGTTATAAAGGGTTATTGATTTGGGTAAAATATGATTGTAGGGCTGAGATTTTGAGGTGGTTTTGGTTTATATTGGTTTTTTTATTTGGTTTAAAATTGGAGTAATAAGGAGTAGGAGTATTATTGGTCTTTCTCTAATTTTTACTTTCCTGTAAGACTTTACTTTGTTGCATAAAATTTTCTTCCTTGTAAATGTTATACTTGATGCTTTTACCTACTGTAAAAAAATGTAATTTTTTATGTATGTAAGTGTGTTGACTAAATGGTATGGCATTGTATATATTTTTAGTGAGATAAAAACTTATTAGGAGTAAGATTTGATAAAGTGATTTTAGACAGTTTTGCAATAGTAGCTAGATGGACCTATTACAAATTATTTTTGGCTTGTGGACACCTAGAAAAGTTAATAGGGAGGTAGGCTAATGTTTAAAGAGCATGTGGTGAGTTTGATGGTTTTTATCTCCTTCGAATGAGGGAGTTTTGGCCAATTTACAAAAACTAGTTGAATCTGTCACACCTTACGGAAACAGAGTATATCTCTATATTTTTGCACTAACACTTTCAAATAAAGAAATAGTACCTGTAGAGGACTCATAGACCTAACACCTTCATTTTTCCTCACCTAATATCTATTATAGATTTTGATTTTTAGGTAACTAAGGGTAATTTAGTCTTTTCACATAGGTCTGAGACTTTTCAAAATGTGGGGCTTACATAACTGTAAAATAGACTCAAAATGATTTTCGTAGGTGAAAGCCTCGTATTTTTATCAATTGCGGATTAGGAATTAGAGGATTGTTAAGTTGAGGTAAATTCAGAAATTGAAAATTTCGAATTGTTTCAAACTCATAAATGGAATTAAAAACGTTAATAAGTTGAGGTTATAAAAAGTGAAATGAGTACATGTTTAAGTACATATTATATCTGGTTGTTTGTCATATTTTTGGTAAACGTCACTTTGAAAAACCATACGGTCAATGCCATACCAATTACGAAAACATACCTTGCAAACATATGTTTATTTTTTTTACGTATTGTCTACTATTTCATTATTCTAAATTACGCCGTTTCTTTTAGGTGGTAGTTAGAGGTTTCGACTCATTCGTCGATCTATTTATTTCTGATCCTTTTTGCATAAGGTGAGTTCGTACCCTCGCTTTTCTTCTTACTTGTTTTATAAACCCTCGCGAGGTAGATACATGCTAGTTTTAAAAATTAAACACAAGTTATTTCAGGTATGCTTGACCTGAATATATGCATTATTGACATTGTGTACCTCTATCCTGTAAAGTCCCTAATTTCATGAGTCGTTAATTACATACATGGTAAACGCTGGTACTAATAATGGATCCATTGGGTTTAACAAACCCTGTCCGGGTGAGTAGCGCTAACCTAAGTTCATGTCAAACGGACACCAAGTATTGAGAACTAAGGTAGATGGCAATTATACCTTCGATGGGCACACTTATATGATATTGGTTAACATTCGGTGTCATGAGCTCAATGCATTAATACTTTTACATGACTTGTATATGTTACAATGTCACCAGATGAACAATACTTGTGTTCTACTTTATTTCTTACAAACTCTATGAATTCACTAAACTTTGTTGTTGACTTTTTAGCATGTTTTATCTCAGGTCCGTGAGGTACAGGTTTGCTTGATCCCAAGGAGTTATGCATGAAGTCTTTTGTAAAGCTTGTCAAGTGTTGCATTCTTTCAAAAACATTTACGTACTATGTCATGTGTTGGAAAAACTTTATGAAACTTGTTGTGTTGAACTTGAAAGATTGTTGGGACCTAATATTTTACGAATTCTGATTTTCTTTTGTTATCTATGTATGGAACAATATCTTTTCAAAGCGTCTCACTTAGAATCGTTTTCTATATCTTGAACCTTGTAACTATGAAATAGCACCCATGTTGTATTTTGCTACGTCCCGAAAATGAGGGTGCTATAGATTTGTATCAAGAGCTACAGGTTTTAGAGAACTAGGTTGCACTTTAGACCTAAACTATAACCTTTTCATACAATAAAAATCCTTGGGATCTTTTATACTATCCATGAGCAATATTTTATATCCGAGAGCGTATGCACATCTTCGAGTGCATTGCAACTACGTATAATAAATATTATTATATGTTCTTGAAATATATATTGATTATCATGCTTATTCGCGAAGAATAAAAAATCATTCGTTTAATTATATAGAATGTAATTCATATATACATGTAATAAATATTAATATTGTATAAATTATTATTTGTAATAATAATAATTCTTACCTATATATTTTACGTAATTTTTAGATTATCATGGAGAACCCACTCCCTCCTGACCACATTGCAGACCTTCCTGAAGTCGAGCCAGCTCAACCCGAGCTTGCATCGGCCGTGCCCGAACCAGCACCATTACTTCCGGACCATGTTCCTAACTTCCCGAAGGAGGACCCGAAGGAGGAACCCAATGAGGGACCCGAAGAAGAAGAAGAAGAGTTCAAAGAAGAAGAAGAAGATATGATAGATATGGATTTAGATGATGAGATTGATGAGGCTGAGGTGATATCTCCATACAAGATGATGGGTTCACCCAAAATACCACCTCCCAAGCCAGATACTTCCTCCGACTCTGAGTTCGAGGTTACTACTACTGAAACTGTCAGCACTATTACCTAGGTGCGACCTTTTGTGCGCAGATTCTCAGAGAGCATTCATGTTAGGGGTGAATCATCCTCTACCACCTCATTGCTGATGACAGTGAGGATCCGACACCTGGTGGCACAAGGATGGATATCCATTTCCTTCACCGTAGGGTTTAGGGCCTCAACAGGCAGATGGGTATTCGGGCTAATACCGAGTTCTTGACCCTGAAGAGACTTGACAAAGGGCATCAGTTTATGAAGGGACTTGATGAATACTTGAGAAATGAGATACATCACGGTCACAGGGTTGAGCATAGGGTGACCACACTTGAAGACCAAGTTCGGAGTCTGGTGCAAGGAGATAGAGAAGAAAACAAGAGACTGAGAAGGGAGCTGGAAGAGACAAGATTGAGTAGGGATCAAGTTTTGCGAGACTTTTATCGTTTGAGGGTATGGGCTCATGGATTTTATGGCGAGATGGTTCGAGTTGGAGCTATTAGAAAGGAGGGGCCGAGTGAGGCCATTGACGTCGTAGCCACTCTTAGAGGGACTTCGCCACATGAGCCACGTGGATCACCACGCGACTCGTAGTAGTTTCATTTTCATTTGTAGTTCCTTTTGTTTTGTAATCACTAAACTAGGATTGTCAGTTAGTAGACTTGGTACCTTGTGTTGTAATGACTTCTGTCATGATTTTGTAACGCAATGCAATGATGTATTAAATCTTTTGTGATGAATGATGAAATGACTATCTTTTGATTACTACTTGATGTGTTGTGATTTCTTTTACGGTTGAATTGTTTATACATGTTATGACTATACCATTGTATGAATACTCATCAAGTTTTTCTTTGTGTTTGTGATAGAATCATGCCTCCAAGGAGAATGTCCCAAGCGGCCATTAAGAAACTTGTTGCTAACAAGGTAGCGGAAGCTATAGCCGCAGATCGAGCTACTAGGGGTGATGCAGGCAGAGCTGGGGTCCCAGTTGGGGCACCAGCTTTTTGTGAATGTACTTTTGCTGGGTTTATGAAATGTAACCCCACTACGTTTATGGAACTGAATGAGCAGTTGATTTATGTAGATGGTTTGAAAAGAATGAAATGGTTTTTAGTATAAGAGAATGTGCTGAGGGGATGAAAGTGAAGTTTGCTGCAGCCACCCTACAAGGTTGTGCCTTGACCTGGTGGAATTCTCAAGTTGCAACTTCAGGACTTGAAAATGCTAACCGAACCTCATGGACGGAGATGAAGAAGCTGATGACTGAGGAATTTTGCCCAAAGGAGGAAATTCAAAGGATGGAATAGGAGTTATGGAATTTGAAGGTCAAGGATTATAACATCTCTGCTTACACCCATCGTTTGAACGAGTTGGCATTGATGTGCCCAACAATGGTTGAGCCCGAACATAAGAAGATTGAGGCTTATATCCGTGGGTTATCCGAGAATATTAAGGGAGATGTAACTTCATCCAAGCTTGCCAACATAAATGAAGCTGTTCGTGTGGCACATGCCTTAATGGAGCAAAGGGTTCAAGCCAGAGCCAAAAGAATTGCTGAAGGGAATAAGATGAAGTGGGAAAATTCCCAGAGTTGAAACAACAACAATAACCACAACAACTACAACGACAATGCCCATCACAACCAACAAAATAACATAAGGTAGGGCAATGCTAGGGCAATGACCAATGCCCCCAAATGACAATGTTGTTATGCTGGGAATCAACTCTTCTGCAACCGTTAAAAATTGCACCACTCTGGCCCCTGTACTGTATGGTGCCAGAACTGTCAAAAGCTCGGTCACAAGACAAAAGATTGTAGGGGTAAGGCTATGGCCACTGGGGCAAACACGCAACTGATCTTGATCTCTTATGAATGTGGAGAAAGGGGACACACCAGGAACCGTTGTCTAAAGAAGAACAACCAAAAAGCTAGAGAAGCTAGTGCACGAGCGTATGTGATGAAAGAAGGAGATCAGGACCAAGGAATCAAATGTGGTGACGGGTACGTTCCTACTTAACAATCACTATGCTACTGTTTTGTTCGATTCGGGTTCTAATAAAAGATTTGTGTCTATGAACTTTAGCACCTTAATTGATATTAACCTGGTTAGACTGAACACGAGTTATGAAGTTGAATTTGCTAATGGAAAAATTGTTAGCACCAACACTATTCTAAAAGGTTGCACCCTAAACCTAGTAAACTAATTATTTGAAATCGACCTTATGCTAATTGAGCTTGGGACTTTTAAGGTCATAATTAAAATGGACTGGTTGTCTAAACGCGACGTAGTCATTGTGTGTGGTAAGAACTTTGTGCGTGTACCTTACAAAAACAAGACGTTGATAGTCAAGGGCGATAGAGGCAAGTCTCGATTGAAGGTCATATCTTGCATTAAGGCCCAAAAATACATAGAAAGAGGATGTATGGTATGTGCTTAATTACACATACCTTTTTCCATTAAAAACGGACTTAAATGACCAAAAACAGACAAAAACTGCCAAATATATGTTTGTTTTGCATTTGTGTTGTGCAGGAAACAGATATCTCACAAAAGGACGAAAAACAAAGCCAAAAACGACAAAACTGAGCACGGAATGGAAAAGTGTGAGAAGACGAAGTAAAATCAAAGCCAAAAAGTAAATCAAGCCAAAAAGTCAACAGAAAAGTCAAATAGTCAAAGTCAAAGTCAACCCCGACAGAGTCAAAGTCAGCTCTGAGAAACTGAAGCAGAAAATACAACTTGAGGGACCAAAAATGCCAAATCCCTAAGTGTATTACAAGAAGAAAAAGACTACAAGGGTGGAATTTGCAATTAATTCAAAATACAAGTAGAGGGACATAACTGCCAAGTCCCCATACTTGTATTACACAAGGACTATGTTTGCAAAAGACATATATGAGTTGAGGGGGCTTTCTTGCCAAACCCTCAAACTTATTTAACCACAAGGACCATGGATGCAAAACTCCTATACGACTTGGGGGACCTAATTTGCCAAACACCCAAGCAAATTTCCCTGTCCCTTATAATACTCTTTCCCGCCATTCCCAAAACCCAAGTACTGTACATCTTTTACCTTTCCATCCTTTTACCCTGCAACCCCATTAAACCCTGGATAATCCCTCTCCTCCCCCTCCACTAAACTCACCCCAGCTATAAGATTGCCAAGTTGGCAATCCCACCACTCCCCAAGCTTAATTCGACGGCTTAGATGGACTCAAAAGAAGCACAAGTTGATTTGGATGGCTAAGATTAGCTTTTGGAAGACTCTCACACAACTAACACACCCTTTGAAGCTCTCACAAGAAAAGCACAGCTGCAAGACCAAGAAAAGAAGAATTCAGCTATAAATAGGACCATTTTGTAAGCCTTAAGGGCATCTTAGCTTAATCTTAGTTTTTACTTGTAATCTTCATTAAGTCACTTTACTTATTTTCAGCTTATTAAACTTTTTCTTTCAGCATTGTATCAATTTTAAAGTTTAATGAAATTTTGAGGTATTTAAGTTAGATAGAGCTTGCCATATAAATCTTCTCAACAGGAATCTTAGAGTGACTCACGCCTCTATCCATATCAAACTTTATTCTATCTTCCCCTATACCTAATGAAATTTCTCCTTTGAAAACATCAATTTAAGCATGTATGGTTGCTAAAAATGGCCTTCCCAGAATCATCATTTTATTAGGTTCTCCTAGCATGTCAATAATCACGAAATCAAAAGGGAATAGAAACTTATCAATTTTTACCTGGATGTTTTCTACTATTCCTAACGGGGCCTTTTTCTTCATATCAGCCATTTCGACTACCATGCTGGTTTCCTTAAGGTTAGCTAGTTTTAGATTTTCAAATATCGATTTAGGCATTACATTAACACTAGCTCCTAAATCTGCCATAGCAAATAAATTAAGGTTACCAGTGGTGCAAGGAAGAGTAAAGCTCCCTGGATTCAACTCTTTAGGAGGTAGCTGGCACGGTAAGGTTCCTGAAGTGTCCCCTTCTTCTTCTTCTGCAACAAAGGCTACTCCTTGGACTTTGTTTGTTCCACAAGAAGGTGCTTCTACTCGAATATTCTTATTGGTGTAAACTAACTTGCATTCGCCAACCAGTGACTTGAGGATGTTAATTAAGGCGTCCTCCTCGTTCTCCTTATCTTGCCTACACATGCGTTTTTCTATCTCTGCATTCAGCCACTCATCTAAATCTTCATCTTAATGTTGAGGGTTAGGTGCAAAGGGTTTATCATCATTTGTGTCAGTACTCATTTCTTGTTTAACTATTTCTTATTTGTCTTATGTTTTATTACTGTGATATTTGATGGTTGAGCTTAAAAAAATGCATGTGGTGTGTGGCTATAACTTGCTTATGTGATAGAATTGAATTGGACAAGTGGAGCCGGTTGGCTTGGATCGTGGGATCGTTCCTTCTCACTTGGGTTGGCGTGCTATTTTTGAGTTGAGCTATATTGATTTGTATTTTGTTGAGTTTGAGCTGATTGATCTGTAGTTGTGATGTTCATGATTGCTGCAAACTGTTTATCTTTATCACAGTAAGTTGCCAATTGTTTATGAAATGTTTTGAGGTTGGTGTCTAAACATATGGCATCTCACCAACCTAGTGTGACGTGTTTTAGCATCGATTTCAGGTAAATCAGGTGATCGAAAAATTGATGGTTAGGAGAGTTGTAGTGAGACCATAAGATGCAAGTACGAATGATCTATGATTTTGCTATCGCCAGTTTTATTTGAGCAAGATGTTCGAATTGATTTCTAGACTTTGTTTTGATATTATAAGTCTTGTATGGATGGTATCGCGCTATCGTTCTTATTTGGTCGTTTGGTTTTTTTTTGTTTGTGATGTTATCTGACAGTTGTGTCTTTGAATTTATTACACTATTTAGTATTCCTCTATAAAGATAACCATGTGCCTATGTTAGTATCTTTCTTGTGTTGCCTTGTGTTTCGCCTTGGCGGGGTGTTGTGACAGATTGGTATCAGAGGCCAAAGGTTATGGAGATTAGGTGGTTGAACCTAGATATAACTAGGAGTCCTGGAAATAGATGATTTAGGGCCGTTAAGTGTTGGTGTACGTATATACTGTATGTTCCGCTATATATAAGCTTGAAATCTCTCATATTTTTGATTTTTACTATATATAATATGAAATATATACTTTTCATTATGGGGATCTTAATAGTATATACCCCTTTTGATATTCTTTTTAGTCATGTCTTCCCTGACCTTAGGAGGATATCGTTTGGAGAGTGTTTACCTCAATGGACCCGCGATAGTTGGGTGACTTTTGAGCGAGAAAAGTCAACCCAAGCGAGGGCCCAACATTAACGTTAATTTTCGTTTCTACCTCGATGGGGTACTATTATCGAGGATTGCTTTTATATTTTGGGTCGCGATGTGACTTCTGTTTCGTTTAGTCGATTGGGATTTTATGGTTCGTTAGATGGATTATTATGTTTGAGTTATATTTGCATTATTAATAAGTGCTATGTGGTAGATGTGTGTTATCATTGACATGTGTGGTCTTGGAAGTATTATACGTGTGCAAAGGTTTTGCAATTATATTTATGGTCGCGAACATAAATTTATAAGGCAACACACACGTGGTCTTTGTGACTTTGATTGCATTGTTCATTGTTGCTTGTATGTATTTTATAAGAGATGTAAGTGTAGTTAGTTATGTAAATGGTAGTGTTAGATGTGATGTGAGTTCCTGTTGAGGATGGTTGTGTTTGTCCGAGAAGTCCTCTCTTTACGATTTGGAAATTTTTATTAGGTGGGGTGGAGTGCATAGATGGTAAGGTTCCCTTTCATCTATCGTTTGTAGATACATCGGATACCTGTTGGGTGGTTGTCACGATTCTTAAGTTGGTTCGTTAGCTCGTTGATTCGTCGAGATATCCAACGCTCGTGTTGGTATTCTAGGGTGTTATCATAGAACTGGTGTTCTACGTTTTCCGTTCGACGTTTTGATTATTTTCCTTTTGTCTAAGGGTGACGATACTTTTTGGTTTGGTTCTAAGACCTTTGGTATGGATGAGTTTTATGGTTTGTTTGGTTTGCAAGAGTTCTTGTCGTGTTCGTTTTCAAGTTAATAATTTTATTGGTATTGTGAACTTTCTAGGTATTTTTAGGAGTCTATTTTGCTATCATGACGTCTCGTGTTACGAGTCATAAATTCCTTTTCAAAGTAATTTTGTTGTAGTCGATATAATATTATTTAGGGTTAAAAAAAAAAACTTCTTTCAAAAATAAATAATGTAAATAAAATGTCAAACACCATTTGATTTAACCATCTTTTGATTTCTTTATAAAATCATCAATTAAAAATAAGTTTATGAAATTTTATATTTAAATTTTATTTTTTCATGAAAACTATGGCTTACTAAACAAGACGATTCTATTGCTTTAAATGATGGTATAAGGTTATGAAGGAAAGTTTTCCTTGGGTAGAAAGTCAATTTTGGTACTAAGGTTCTTAATATTTTAATTAACTGGGTTCGAGTACGGTATTATTCATTGGTGTCTCTAGCATCATTGATGCATGTTTAGGTCTGAGTTCGTTCGTTATGTCGATATTTATATTCGGTTGTTTTACTTTTGGGGATTGTGTGATTTTTGGGTCATTTACCAATGGTGATGTGAAGTTTGGTATTTACTCATGGCGTGATTCTAAGTGTTGATGGTAGGTCATATCTTCTGAGTGTTGTGGACTAATAGTAGCGTAAGCGAATGGAATTATTCGAAATCCCAAGTTGGAATTGGCAGAGTTTTTGTTTTACTTTTGATTTAGTACATTTTAGTTGTTGGGAAAGCGTCTGTATTGTTTGGTAGGAGAAAGGTGAGTAGTTTGGAATGTGGCATAGATTATCTCGAGTAAAGTGAGATAGAAAATTCGTATGTAATGTCACCAATGTGAAGGGTGCACGGGGAGGATGAGTAGCTAAGATTGTTTTTAGGAGATGCATGATGGACAGTGCAACGTTTACGGCTATGCCTTTTGGGTTAACAATGCACTAGCGGTTATTTTCATTTAGAGTTAATGAGCCGGGGTGTGCTTGGCCGTATATAGGACATGCTAGTAAAGTATATATTCGGACGTATTTAAAGGACCCGAAGTCTAAGGAGGAGTCGAGTCGCACGTGAAGATGATCGTGGAGTCCTGAAAGAAACGGACAGATGTACATGATGTTTTTCCTTCCAACAAACGTGAAGCTATCTAGATGTGGAAGGAATCAAATGGGTAATGAGCCGATCTTGGCATTGCCGGAAGGAGCAAATGATTTTTAGTATAATATGACGCAGAAGTGGATTTGGAAGCATGTTTGGAAAAAAGGGAGAGGTGAATGCTTGTTACGTCGCGACAAACTGAAGGATCTATAAAGGATTATATGACTAACGTGTTAGTTTTGCACTATAATGCTAGATGGCATTAGTGGAACGAGACGTGGAGAGAGTGAATCTATATGGATAATGAAAGTTTCAAAAACCACACTTTTAATTCGGAAGGATTGAAACATGAGGCAGAGTGGATAGTTTGAAGTTATTTAGTGAGTATGGTTTCAGGCCAAGTACATCTGGGTGAAAGTGAAAATTTGGTTGTTGAATCGTGGATTGGAAAAAAGTTGTGAAGCCAGAATGAGTTCTGGATTGACGTCTAGGCACGATCCAAGCTAGATCGAGAAAAGGTGTTGGTGGTGGTGCTAAAATAAGATGTTCCCAAAGCAAAGAGTGTTCAACATAAGATGTTGCTTGGCTTGGACCAACCCTGTAGTGTGATAAAGAGGTGGAGAGTGGTTCATATTGGCTAGTGAAGAGGCGTATCACGATTAAAGTAATTCTATCCATCTGAAGGGATGCAACATAGTGTGGTTTAGGTTCAAATTGGTGGGTCGAGTATTGAGAAAAATTTGCTAGTTGCTGGGAGCAAGAATTTAGCGTAATCGAGAGTGGAGTTGAGTTATCAGGGGGTCTTTAGATTGTTGCTACAAACCTGAGCTTATCCGAGTAGAAGTGAGAAGGATAACTAAAGAGTTATTGTCAAGTTACCATGTTTGGGTCGTGGAGTACAGTCGGCGATTGGGTGTAGTCAATGGACTGACTAAGTCACTCCATTTCTAGCTATGCTTAGGACATGTATTGTGGATGTTAGAGATAGTTGGGATACTTATCTTTTGTGAGATGAGTTTTTCCCTAAGGTGGGGATTATCTTTCGGGTATGAGATGTGCTTCACTTGAAGCATTGTGTGGAAAGGAATGTAGGTTACCGTTTTTAGGGGTGGTATCTCGCGACTCAAGATTGATGAACGATGTTTGGTTCAAGATTATCCTAGGTCTAAGGTTTAACTGTTAGACTTGAGGCTGGTATTAGTGTTTTACTTAGGAGTTTTCAGTTTGGAAAAGGGTGTATGATGTTCGAAAAGTATGGTAAGTTGATACCAAGGTAAGAAGGTCCATTTGAGATTTTTGAAATGGTTATTGGTTGATATTACCTAAAGGAGTTGAGGAGTGTGCATGACATGTTTAGTGTGTAAATTCGGAATTTTGGTTAGCTAAAGATACTATTAGAACCTATAGTTCAGTTGAGAATTTTTGTCTTATAAACTGAGTATCCACACTTGTTCGTTGAGCAAGGAATCATTGGGAGTTTTAATTGAAGTTGGGTACATAAGGTTTCTTGTAGACCTTAGTATGCCCTTAGATGTGTTTGTGATTTTGGATTAAAGTTATTTTATGAATAAACTCGAAGTCGAGCCGATTCTTTAAAAACGTTGGGCTTTGTACAACTTATAACTTGGTTTCAAGACAGTTCTTGTTTGATGAGTTGCGAGACCGGGTTGTAAATGACGTTGTTACACAACTTAAGGTTTTTAACGAGTTTCCTTGATGAAGGGCGAGGTTCAGGTAGACGGATGTTTCTTTTCGTGTGGAGTTGTTGTGTTTCTAATTGCACCCTTGCGAGGGTAAGCAAAGTCATTAGCAGTTGGATTCTGATTGTAGAAGTTGGATGTGATTATGGTTGACAAGACTCTTTGTTTTGTCAAGGAACCGTTAAGTTTGTGGACCTAGAGGTCATGAGTTAAAGCATAATATGATAGTATTAGCGAAAGTTCGTGGGGATTCGAAGCGTGGTCCTGAGTTACTTAGGAACGCAAGGATCAAATGAGGTCTAAGTGTCCTCAGTTGTTTGTCGATAGTGCTAATGCCTCGAGTAGTTAAATCTCGGGACGAGATTTTCTCAAGGTGGGGATAATGTAACAACCATGACTTGAGCAGGTTAGTCAAACCGTTAGTGTTGACTATTGTGTCTGTTGCAATGTATGGTTTATGTGATTCTATGTGTTTATGTGTGCTTCTATGTGTTTATGAGGTATTGGCAATCAATCTATTGAGTGTGATCATCTCAATGAGATTGGATTGATGGTTGAGTTCATTTCGTTCACTTTTGAGTGACGAGGAAATGATTATTGAGATTTTAGCGTTTTTATGATTAATGTGTAAGTATTTATACGTATACGTATTTTCGTGTTAGTAATTTAAGATAAGTTTTGACTTTAGAAGTTTAGTTGAGAAAATGTAAAATTTCTATTTTTGGAAAGTTAGGTTGGAAATGAAAAGTTATTTTTAGAAAGGTAGGAAACTGCCTTTATGCAAAAAGGTTAGCCAAATAAGTAAACATTTTTACAAAAACTTAAGGTTATATTGTAAATATCTAATTAATAAAAAAAATATATATATATATATATATATATATATATATATATATATATATATTTATATATATATTATATATTTATTATACGATCGATTTAGGGTTTTAAAAGAAAAAATAGTTAAAGTCCTAATTCTAATCTAAAACTAATTGACTTAACTACAATCTACTAGGAGCCATATTGAAATATAAATCATAAATCCCTAACCCCTATTACTTTTAGTTCGACCGGCCTATAGAGAGAAAAGAGAGAAGATGATTTTTTTTTGGGTTTTGATATTAAGGTACGATCCGATCTTTTTAATTTTAGTTTGTTTATAATTCTAGTAATCAAAACGTGATGGATTAGGGTTTAAATTAAGGTTTTAAATTAGGGTTTATAAGTTTGGGAATTTAATTTTCTGGATGATATAGATTATTAATAGTTGGTTGATCATTAGATGAATAGGTTACTGGTATGTGCTTAATTACACATACCTTTTTCCATTAAAAACGGACTTAAATGACCAAAAACAGACAAAAACTGCCAAATATATGTTTGTTTTGCATTTGTGTTGTGCAGGAAACGGATATTCACAAAAGGACGAAAAACAAAGCCAAAACGGACAAAGACGAGCACGGAAACAAAAAGAGCTGAAAAGTCAAAAGCCGGGGTCAAAAAGTCAACCCCGACAAAGTCAAAGTCAACCAAAAGAAGAAAATGCAAACTTAAGGGACGAAAATTGTCATATCCCAAAGTTATGGAAGGGGAATTATAGAATACAAGGGTTTAATTTTGCAATTCAAGGAAAGTGTTTGTAACTTGAGCAGGGCAAAACTGCCAAACCATAAGTTATATTAACAAAGGACCATGGTTGCAAACACCCAATACACGTTTAGGGACTAAAACTGCCAAGTCCCTAAACTTGTACCACAAAAGGACCTTTTTTGCAAGACACAATTATACCTTGAGGGGCCAAAGTTGGCAAACCACCAAACCCTTTCCTGTTAAACCCAAAACAGCTTTTCCCGCCCATTTTTCCCCCCAAACCCCTCACGGGTTAACCACCCCGTTTTTATCCCATAAACCCCTTCAACACCATGGGTAAACATCACCCCCCTCCTCCACTAAACTTTCCCAGCTACAAAAGTGCCAACTTGGCAATCCCCCATTGTCCAAGAACCAATTCGATGGCTTAGATGGACTCAAAAGAAGCACATGAAGATTTAAGGGCCAAGATTAGCTTTTGCTAAACCTCTCACACAACTAGCACACCTATGAAACTCTCTCATAAAGAAAGAACAGCTGCAAAGCCAAGAAAAGAGGGATTCGGCTATAAATAGGGCCAAGTGTAAGCCTTAAAGGCATCTTAGCTTAATTTTAGTCTACTTGTAATTTTCATTAAGTCATTTTACTTATTTTTCAGCTTATTAAGCTTTTTCTTTCACCATTGTATCAATCTTAAAGTTTAATGAAGTTTTGAGGTATTTAAAGTAAATTTCAATCTTTAAAAGTCCAAGTGTTAAGTTGTTAAATTGTGTTAAAATAAGTTTGAAAAGCTCTAGAATAGCTTATTTATAAGTTTTCTTCATTGAGTAAATCAAAAAGTTAAGTAGAAAATAAAAAAGTCAAGAAAAAGTCCACTCTCAATCACCACAGCTTACTTTTTGGAAGATAAGCCGGATATGGATGGGCTTATGGACTATACCAGCTTATTTCTAATAAGCTGGAGCTTGTAGATTCAGCTTTCAAAAGCTTATTTGCCCTTGTGTAGAGCAAAGGGCTTGGTAAGTTCTCAATTTCCATTTTAGGGCTTTATTTTTAGCTTTAGCTTATATTTACGCGTTTTATGAGTGCTTATTTTTTCTTTGGGGTATATGCGGAATTATGCTTATTATTGTTATTTAGTGCTTAAAGTATAGGTGTTATAAGTTTAAATTTCATTGTGCAAGTTTTTCTCATTTTTAGTCATAAATAGCTCATAAACTGTCATTTTCTTTATTAGCTTATTTCAGTGCTTATTCATTATTGATTTTTGCTTATTTATGTCTTTTATGCATGTTTTAGTTACTGTCTTTGAAATTCATAGCTTAAATTCACCCTTATTAAGCTTAAACAGCCTCTTAAGCTGACTTAAAAGGGTGTTTGGTTTAAGACCCAAAGTGGGTCAAAAGTGCTTAATAACCCAAATGGGTTATATGGTCAACTTTGTTTAGCCAATTTAGTGTTAGATTAAGCTTAATTTCCAGCTTTTCAGTTCTAAAAATCACTTTTGCAAGGCTATAAAGCTTACTGTCCAAAATCACCATTTTTGGACAGCAGCTTTTTGCTTAAGCTTTGGCCAAAAGCCACTTTGAGCCTTTTTGCATACTCCTTTTGAGTGATAAAATGCATTTGACTTTTTGTTTTGAAGCTGCATTGACCCAATTGTGCAAATGGCCGTCAAAACAGCACTATTTTGTAAGTGTTTTTGCCCTGAGCACAGCCAGCCATCTTTGATAAGCTTTTTTCCCAGCTTATTAGTTTTCAAATCCAAACCAAAGTAGCATTTTCTTTAAAGCTTTTTAAGCTCATAATTTTTAGGGACAATTAAACTTTGAGCTTTTGGGAATTCAAATAAGCACATATTTTTAAGCTCAAAAGCCACCAAGGGGTGTTTTTGTGTTCATTTGAACCATTTTAAATATTTTGCTTATTCAGGTTATTTTCATGTATTTCTAGCTTATTAATGTTTAGTTATGCTTATTAGTGTAGTTTATGGTTTAGCGTAGTTATTTCAAGGCCTTATTGGAGACTTTTTAGTTGCTTTTTTCAAGTCTTGTCAAAAATTTTCCCTGGTGCTAGACCACCATTCATGCCCATTTTCAAGAGCTCTTATTTTATCTTTAGCATGAGTTCTTGGCTTTTATAAAGAGCTATAAGCTATTTTGATAAGCTCCTTACTTTCAGACCTTGAGGATATCGATCTAGGTAGCTTAAAGTTAAGCTCAAAGTAGGCTTATGAACTTTTCTAGTATAGTGTAGGATATAGCTTATTTTTCTTTCCAGCTTATTTTGTGCTTTTTAATGGCTGTTTTTGTCTCCTTAGTTGCTTATTAGGTGTGTGACTTGTCCTAGTTTGCTTAGTGTCCTTTCCATTGCTTATTTAGTGCAAGAAAAAGCCACATTATTGCCTAAATAAGCTAGTGCTAACTCTCAAGTTAGTACTGCTGAGTGCTTAAGCGAATTTCTGGCTTATTGGCTTATATCATTTGCTTATTCTTGTTCCTAGTAGCTAATATTAATTGTGTGTTAAGTTGTGTGTGCTCATTTTCCCATTTTCTTTGCTTATTTGTGCTAACAGCTCAAAATGCCATATGCCATTTGCCTTCAAGCTTACTGCAATTTTTAAGCCCGTTTTTCTAGCTTATATTATAAGCATATTTCAAAACGTTGTAGTTAAAAAATTGTTTAGATCATGGAGTTAACAAGTTTGTGTAAAAAGTTTTGAAAAAAGAAGGAGTGATATGGGGAGCCCGGGTGAGCAAGACTCGAAACCCGGGCTCTCTACCCTCAATACACCCTCTTTTTATTAACACAAGCCTTACCACTGCGGCCCTTGGGACTTCTACTGTTAGAGGTCCCAATGGTTTAGTATTATACACTTGGTTAAGCACTCTTAAGGCATATAAAGTTGTGTTTACGAGCTTTATTTCCGGCTTATTTTATAAGATGAAATTTTGGGTTCTTATTTTTCTTAGGTTAGTTGTAGTGCAAAGTATTTTAGGAAAATTTTTCAGAATTTTTAAAAATAAGTTTTAGTATTTTTTTACATTTAATTTCGTTATTAAATAAAGTTTTAAAAATTCATAAAAAATACAAAAATTATCAAAAAAATATTTTTCTTTTTTAGAAAATTTTCTTTAATCATATATTTTGTAGGAAAAATATAAAAACTTTCGTAGGGTTAAATTTTCAAACTTTTGTTTTTTAAAGAACGGGCCTCGGGTACGGATTTTGTCTTGACTCGTTTTTGGGTCAAACGACCTCCGTTTTCAGTCTAGTCTTTTTCATTCTTCGTTATTAGTCCCCTAGAGTAGTTTAGAAAGGAAAAATTTCTTAGTTGGAGTTAATTTTGGAAGATTTTAGTTTTTGACCTTTTATTCGGGATTCCTGTCACGTTTTTCAGCTTTTAATTCCTTAAAATTTTAGGTTTTTCTTAAACGGTTTGGTTTGTTATTGTTGTAACTTAGCTTTCATCACTTCTCAAATCAATTCTCTCAGTCAAAACTACAAATCTTCCGACTGTATCGATTCTCCAGTCCAGCCTCGTTGGGGATAAACGACCCGGGAACATTCTATACTACTTCTCGGTTTCATTGATTGTGTTTTTAGATTATACTTACTATATATATATTATATTAATTATATATTATATATATAAAAGAGGTGTAGTTTAGCACCAATCAATTTTTGGCGCCGTTGCCGGGGAGGCTGTGAAAACGATTATCGTTACGTTTGACAATTTTTGTTTGAATCTGTGAATATTTTCTTTTATAAAAAACATAAAAAGTACAAAAATATTTTTCATTTTCTTTTAGTATAATTATCATATAAAAACAAAAGAAAAACCAAAAACATAAAAACATTGTCCATAAAAAAGAAATAAAATTCACAAATTGGTAAAAATACCAAAATATAATATTCTCAATTGAGGTATTATCATAATAACTTCCGGTGAACTTGTTGGTTCCCAACTCGAACAAAAGATTTAAAAACTTGCCATTTGTGTCTCTTACGACGTACGGCTCACCTTGAAAAGTTAAACAAACTATAAAGTGGGTATAAGGAGGGTTGTTCCGAGGAAATAGGACCGAAAGGAGAATAAGCTTCGCTCGCTATTTTTCCCTACTCCTCGCCTCACCTGTGCGTTTATTACCTTTTTGAGAGCTGCCGTGAAGTTAGTAGATTATTGGTGGAAGTTGTCTTAATTCATTGTCCGTAATTCAATGTGAATAAATCATTGAAAAAACCAAAATCTTTAGTGACATGTGCACTCGTCTCAAGCCTCGTACGACGTCAAAACACAAGTCCGACAAACTTTTGTTGAATCACCAACTCTTGGAGAAACAACTAACAATCAAGAAACTCTCAATCATCACAAGTTATGATGGACGATAATGTGTCGTATGGCTGTGCAATCTGCTCGAAGCCTGCCAGGAGGGTTTCGAGGATATGCGATCGTTGTTCCACGAGATGTCAACGCAAACAGACTTTGAGATCAAGCAGTGGTCTACTTAATCTTGTTCAAAAAAAGCAATTTTTTGGGACATGAGAATAGAAGTGACCACACATGCTCACATCCGATATTTCAACAAGATCAGTGTTCTACGATGAATTCCCGCCGAACGTCCGAGTACGTCGGTTAAAGCTTAGCTTTTCCTATTTTTCCCTCGGGAGCAGCCAGGATTTGGCTTTGACAAAGAACCCTCGAATACGATTCTTACGCGATGGGATGATCTTGTGTCGAATTTCATTAACAAGAAGTCTTGTCTCGCTATGTTCCTAAAACGGACAAATCTTAGAATGAAATGTCTACGAGATTTCAGAGAGCAAAGATTGGACGAATGCGTTTTATGAAGCCATGGGACCATTTCAATGATCTTCTTAGGGGCACTTGCCCGCATCATGGTGTTTTCAGAATTGCTTCAACTCGATACATTCGATAATGCCTTGTAATCAAATGATCAAGATTCTTGATTCCGCCAGCGGGTGGTAACTTTTGGATTAACTGCCTCGAGAATGCCTAAAATTCATTGAGAGGCAAATAAAAGTTCGCTACTCCGAAGCTAACACGTTGTTGTAAAGGGAGTACACACACTTCCACTCCGGAATCTCTCTGATGTCAGCGATCAAAGATAGGGTCAAAGCTTTACTCCTTGATAAGATTAATCAATCCTCAAAAAATCCCGCGTCCGTATAAAAGCGGTCAAGGGAAAGTTGTTGTGACTTGCTGTGTGTGTGTGTTCATTATATCAAGTTGTCCCGCCACCTGGGTAAGGTTAATCATGACAACAATTCAAGCTTCGTCTCTCAAGCGATGGGTAATTTTTAATCAAGGAAGTCCGTGCTCGACTCCCAATGGTTGCAAACAAATTCGACTCCCGGTTTTCCACCCTATGCAAAACCATCAAACAACAAATCGGGAATCATTTTCAACTAAATCGGTAGGAGAACAATTTCTTATAACCAATTATCGGGTTTAATAATTTGACGGCCAAAGGACACAGTTTATTCAACCCCAGGGTAATCAACCCCCAGCTTATCAAGCTCACGTTACCTAAGCTCCCGCTCCTCAGACACAAGAGTGTTAAGAACCAAGATTTTGATAGCTACGGTAAAGGCTAATGATGCTTGGTTATGAGGGAATGTGCAAAACCTTAGGGTGCAAAACTAACTCTGATCAATTGATCTCTTGGCTACCTTCAAACCAAGGGGCTTGAAAGTATGCTAAGTAACTTTATCAAAATGAATACCGCCTCTACTTCAGGTTCGGGAACTCTCCCGGGTAACACCATTACCAACCCGAAGGAGGATTTGAAAGGAATCACCACCCGGAGTGGTGTTGCATATCAAGGACCCGCGATTCCTTCTACTTCATCTTCTCCTCCGAAAGTAATGAATCGTGATACCGAGGTTACAAAGGATACGATGCTTCCTACTAATAACGGAAGCACCGAAGACGTCCAACCTCCGGTTATTCAAGTCCAATCTCAAAATCCAACTTCCGAGCCAGTTGTTGATCCCGTTAGTGCTCCAATGCCTAACCAACGAACATCAATTCCATTTCCTTCAAGAAGAAATGATGAAAGGCGCCGTGAAAAAGCTAACGACCAAATTGAGAAATTCTACGAAATCTTTAGAGATTTGAGTTTCGAAATTAGCTTTACGGATGCCTTGACCCTTATGCCGAAATTTGCCTCGACTCTAAAAACCTTACTCGGAAACAAAGAGAAGTTGAGTGAAATGGCTAGAACTCCATTGAACGAGAATTGCTCAGCAGTCATCCTAAACAAGTTACCGAAAAAACTTGGAGACCCTGGCCGATTTCTCATTCCATGTGAATTTTCTGGGATTAATACATGCAACGCCTTGGCCGATCTCGGCGCAAGCATTAATCTTATGCCATACTCCATCTGGAAAGATCTCTCTCTTCCCGAACTAACCCCGACTTGCATGACGCTAGAGCTAGCAGACCGTTCAATCACTGAACCAATCGGTATTGCTAAAGACGTCCGTTTAATTGTGGGAAAGTTCCAGTTTCCAGCAAATTTTGTGGTCGTAGATTTTGAGCCAGATCCTCGAGTCCCTTTAATTCTCGGGAGAAGCTTCTTAAAGACCAGTCGTGCATTGATAGATGTTTACGAAGGTGAAATAACCCTTCGTGTTGGCAAAGAGGCCATCACCTTCAATCTAGACCAAACTTCGAGATACACGGCCAATTACGATCATATGACGGCAAACCGAATCGACGTCATTAAATTGGCATGTAAAGAATAATCGCAAGAAGTATAACACCTCGTATTTTAGGTCATTGTATGACATTATGTAATTCATAATTTATTTTTAGGGTTTTACGCATTTACTCTTAAACCGTAAACGTTAAGTTAAATCGCGTAAACTGAAAATGATCATACAATGTAAACGGGCCTTAAACGATTAAATGTTTGTATCAAGCAAGTGTTATATGATTATTATGAGGATAATTAATGA
>BQNB010092128.1:0-23445 GCA_026074375.1 Tanacetum coccineum | reverse complement strand
TGTGTGTTGTTGCAATCTTATTGCATTCATATCATAACTTGTAAATCTTTTATAAATCTTGTAAAGTTGTGTAGTTGCTAGATCTTGGCGATCTTTGTAAGTATAGTTAGATCGTGGTGATCTTAACAAGTAGTGCTAGATAGTTGTGATATAAGTAGTGTTGTGAAGAAGTCTTAAAGTTGTGAAGAAGTCATGAAGTTGTGAAGTCGTGAAGTTGTGTTGTGATAGATTAGTTCTAGCTTAGATTAGAACTCGACATTTAGCTTTGTGTCATAACTCGGTGTAAGCAACGTTGTGTACGGTTTTCTCCGCCATAAGTGAGCTTGTTGACATAGTGAAGAAAACTCTCGAGTTAGGTGCTCGGAGAGTGGAGTAGGGTGAAGAGGTGCTTCGTTGCCGAACCATTATAAATCATTGCGTTGTGGTTTGATTGTTCTTACTCTTATCTCTTGTCTTGCATTACTTTCTCATACTATCTTATTGGTATATTGTTTATATTGTGCAAGTGTTGAATTCACATAAAGTCGAATCTAGAATTTTTACAAACACTTTAAAACCTTAAATTAAAAAACGGTAAACTATTCAACCCCCCTTCTTGTTTTCCACAGTAACTTTAACATCAGCAGTAGTAACCACTTAGTATATTTTCCTTAAACTTCTTGAGCAGCAGTAACTTCCACTAGCAGTCTTAACTTTTGCACTAGAAGTATTAATCACTTAGAATATTTTCTTCAGTCTTCACCAGCAGTAGAAATCATAACCAGCAACAGTAACTTCAACAACACTAAAAAGTCTTTTAATCCTAAAAATCCTCCCCTAAACTTGATGTTCATCTTCTGAATCTTCAAGTTTCTTGATTAAAAGCTTTATCTTCACTAGGAGGATGCTTCCAAACACTTCATTCAGGTACATAGCCTTCCTTAAGCTATTTTTTGACCAATCTAAGAAGCTCATATGCCATTTCACTCTCATAATCAACTTGAAGCTTCACATTATTAAACATCTGATGTAGTGTGTGCTTTGTAAGTGGATACATCTTCTCAACTAATAGATAATATGGTATGGTATGCACTGTTACACAATGAACTCTACAAGAATAAAAAAGCTTCTAATTCAGCACTTTAACTAATCCTTGTTGATTCTTCCATATACTATCTTCAACATGATGTTCAAACATGGTCTTCAAATTAAGATGTAAGAAAGTATCCATGTAATTCACTGGCTCTGTCTTCTTAAATCTAGCTTTGACTATCCTCCAAAGAACTTCCAAGTCTTCTCTATCAAAGTTTTTAAGCATTTTACTAAAAGTAAGATACATCTGAGTCTTACCATCTGCTCTGATAATTTGAAAGAAACTTTTCTTCCCTTCTTGATAGATCTTGTAGTCAATAATTGGAATTTTGATAGACAAGGGTGTAGCATCAATTGTTACATCATCTCCATCATCTGGAACAATCTCAAAGAAATTTTTAAGTTCTTCTTTCTCTTTATCATCATCCATTTTTTGCTTCTTGGTAGACTCTTGTTGAAAATCTTCTCCCGCTCTCTTAGAAATTCCTTCTGCTTTAGTCTCACTGCCTTCTGATCTATCTTTACTTCCTTTAACCACTTTAGAATCCACATATACAAATGAGTCTATCCAACTCATGGTCTTGTCAAAAGCATTCTGAACTTCATCAAAGCTTTTGTTTTTCAACTGATTGTGACTGAATCCAGCCATGTTTTTCAGATAAGTACACATTTGATTCCTCTTTTAAGCTTTGGTTAGTGGTTTTCTTCTCTGCTCTTCTACTCTAAGTTTTGCAAAATGCTTCTTCCTTTTATCCATGAGCTCCACAAACAATCTTGACTTTTCTTTAATGGTCAACTCTTCTTGCTCTTGTGCCTGTATTCTTGCTGCTAGCTCATAATTTGCATCCATCATAGCTTGAGTATGATCCTATTTAGCAATGTTTTCATCTTCTTTTCTTTCTCTTTCCAGCCTTTCCTCTTCTTCTAGTTCATCTTGCATTTGAGCTTGTTGTCTCTGAGCAATTTCCTCATCAAACTTGATGTTGATCCAAATCCTTGATCGATTCCTTAGGTTGTCTAAGGTTAAATTACCTTGGATAAATCCAAAATAACTTGTTGTAGAAACTTTGTATGTATACTAAAGTGTATGCGGAATCTACACCTTAATACCTAGAAGTATTATGAATAAAACAGTAATCTTGAATAAACAAAGATATAACCAAACACTCTAATATTATTAGATTAATAAAACGAGTACTCTTCACTAGTACTAGGGTTTACAACCTTGAAGCTTTTCTAGATCGACTTGATAACTATGAAAACTTATATGCAAAACTAATATCTCAACTAATGCCCTAGAACCTCCTTTTATAGACTAAGGAGTCTTAGTCGGCTTACAATACATTCCTAAGATATCATGATCTTTTCTAAATATAAACGTAATCTCTTAAATAAATACATTATGTATATCTTGTACAAAAATATCTCAATACTTATCTTCACAAGTATTCTTGTTCTCCGAACAATCTTTATCTCTTTAAACCGTCTTTATCCTCTTGACAGTAGTAAGTCTTCAAGCAGTTGTAATCCAGCAGCATAAAATTTTTCACCAGCAGCACTGAGCAGTAGTAACTCTAAGAATCCTTGAAGTCTTTTAAGTCCCAACAATCCGCCCCTAAACTTGATGTTCATCTTCTGAATCTTCAAGTTTCTTCATTAAAAGTCTTCATCATACTCAGGAAGATGCATTCAAACCTTTTATTGACCCTTTTGCTGCTTTACCATAAGCTTGAGCAGTTGATAGCACATCTCATTAAAATGACCAGTTTGAAGTTTCTTGTTAAGCATATTTGTGATTGTAATTGGTGTGAGGGGGTATCTCTTTTCAACTAACATAAAGATGTGGACATTTTCAAACCTTACAAAGTGCACTCTAGATGAATCAATCAACTTCCAAATGGTCACCCTATATCCTTGTAGATTTCTCCATACATCACTCCTTATGTCTGGTTCAAACATGACTTTCAAATCACCCCACAACACTCTTTCATGTTCATCTTTAGGTCTTAAATCACCATGCTTTATTTTGACTAGCTTCCAAAGAGTCTGTAAATCTTCTCTGTCAATGCCTTGAAGCTGTCTAATCATTGAAGAATATCTCTTGGAGCTTCCATCTGTTCTTATCAACTGATAATATACCATTATTCCTTCTTTAAAAAGCTTGTAATTAATCATAGGTGGTTTGGTAGCAAGTGGTATAGCATTAATTGCTATATCATCATCCTTTTTAATTACCAAATACCTTTTCAGCTCAGCTTTATCATCTTCTTCAACTTCATATGTCTCTTTGTCTTCCTCCATTCTTTGTTTCTTTAAAGATTCTTGTTGTTGCTCTTTCCCTGCTCTTTTCCTTCCAAGCATCTTCTTTTTGCTGCCTTTAGCTTTCTCCTTACTACCTTCTACCTTCTTTTCATTGCTTTCCTGTACCTCTGAACCCATAGCCACAAAGGTATTTACCCTCTTCATCTCCTTGTCAAACAGCTTTTGAATTTCATCATAGCTCTTTCCCTTTAGCTGTTTGTATGTGTATCCACCCATGTGCTTAAGATAGGTAGACATATGAGTTCTCTTTTGTGCCTTGGTAGGAGGCCTATTTCTCTTTTCTTGTGCTCTTAGTGCAGCAAAATGTTTTCTTCTTTTCTCCATTAATTCCATAAACAGTTTTCCTTTTTCTTCAACTGTCAACTCCTCTCTTTCTCTTGTTTGGAGTCTCTCAGCCAGTAATCTATGAGCCTCCATCATAGCTTGTGTATTTTCCCATGATTCAATCAATGCTATGTTGGCTTCTTCTTCTTGTTTCCTTGCATGATTCATTAAGAGCAACTTGATCTTTTCTTTTCAAAGGAACTTTAGGCTCAATCATGATTGCTTTCCCTTTGTCTTTAGTAATTGAAGGTTGTGATTCTTGTGGAGTTCTAAATTCACTTGGCTCCTGTACTACAACCCCTCTAGCCTTGGGTCTTGTAGTTGTTGTTGTTGTAGCAGCAGTAGTAACAACTTTAGGTTTAGCTACTTTGATTTGAATAAGTGTCTGAGCCAAAGTGATTTCCTCAATAGTTGTAGGAGCAACACTACCTTCAACACTAGCAGTAGTAACTGCTTCACCAGCAGTACTATCATCAAGCTTTGTACTCTGCTTATCTTTCTCACTAATTGTTTAGCTTCCACAGGCATCTCATCATCCTCCAAAACTCTAGTATCAAACATCAATTCATCATCCTGTCTTTCTTGAGTTTCATCAACTACAGTTAACTCATCATCCTCATCAAGATCTGCAATACTCCTCCCCTGTTTGGATGCATTGCAGTGCACCCAAACTCTCCTAATCTTCAGAGGACTCAACTCTCCTAGACATACCAACTTTCTTGAGTCTCTTTAAACCTGTAGGTCTTGATATTTTCTTCCTTTCCGACCTCTAGATCATCTTCTTCAAAGCAGCAATCTCCTTTGCTAGAGCATCCTTTGCTTTTTCTAAATCAAGAACCTATGTTTGCAATTTGGTACATAAAACATAAATCAGTTAGTTGGCATGCTATCATCACCACTAGGTTATGGTATCATTGGAAGGTGTCGGGTATAACTTTCCTCATGCTTTGGTCAAATCTTGAGGAAACTCTGCGGTTCATGTCTCTAAGCCTTTTTAGATAGTTGTTTCTTTTTGGGTTGGGAAGATGAAGATGGTTGATCAATAATGGGTATTTGTGTGGAATCAGTTGGATGATCTGAATCCTCACCCACTTCTTCAGAAACTTGAACCATCATAGTATTAAATAAAGGTGTTATTTCTCCGGAAAATCCTTTCATCTCTTTCATATTGGTAAAAACTGTATTTGTGTGAAAGGATTAACAAAAATCTTCTTATGTGGTGACATCACAAGTGTTCGATTAATGAAACTTGTAGAAAACGTAGATAGATCAAGAATTTGACTCCTCCATCTAAATGTTTCAGCATTGCATCAAAGATGTACTTAGGACACGATTTAACTTCTGATTTTGTTGCACATTGCATAATGATCAAAGAAGCCATAGACTACTTGAAATCATTCCATGCAGTGGATTTTAGCACTTAAGCATTATGTAATAGTGTGAATGAAATACTTCTACTGTGGAGAGAAAAAGGCTTTATAAAAAGTAAGCTTTTGAGAAGGCTTTTCATACCCCATACGTGCCAGTTCTTCAAAAATAGTAGCAGTTGGAAGACAATCAATACCTTCTGCATCATCCAAGTAAAGATATTTCCTAATGCTTGACTCTGTAACAATAACCCTCTTCTTTTTATCAATCTAATGGCTTGTAAATGACGAACTACGTTAACTGTCTGAACCTTGGCAGTTGCCCCAAAATTGTTCATACAAGATGTTGTAGATGAGTGGATTGACTGTTAAAGCATAATGAACAGAACTTGCTTTCAGGAAATCAATTATCTCTACAAACCCATCACTGTCTTCGGGTTTTTCTAAGAACGCGACCACATTGTGCGTTTCAGCAAACTTAGGGCTTGACATAATGATGATTTTGATGATCAAAGATGAAAATTAAATTAGGGTTTATGATTAGAGAGGATTTGAATGAATGAAATCGAATAAAGAAGTAAGTGAAACCTTTAATCGAAGTATTTATAAAATCACCCTCAGCAGCAGAAACTTGACCTGGCAGCATCAACGAATGCTTAACAACATAAACAAATATGGGCAACACTAATTAAAGCCTAACAGTATTAACTTAAGCTTAGCAGCATTAAGTTGAAACTGAGCAGCATTAAGAAGAATACACCAGTAATCATTCAAATTTCATTTCAATAAGCAACTTTCATCATTAAATTTGATTCATACAAACTCTCTTTCTGTTTTTATGCTCACATTATCTCTCAATTCTTTTTGCTCACATAATCACTCATTTATGTTTTTATGCACACATCTCTCTTTCTATTTTTAAGCTCACAGAATCTCTCATTTCTTTTGGCTTACTAAGACACACTTTCTGTTTTTATATGACAGTTATGTACAAAATTCCATCAATTCCAATAAGTTTCATACTGTCCTCCCCACTTCCAAGTGTGTAACCTCTTGAGAGAGGTGGATCATTGGACTGTTTAGATGCAATCTCAAACCTAGTTTGAGCATTCACATCCCCCAATATGGTATCTTGGCACCTGGGACCACTACCTGAACCAATTCCCAAAGGAGTTGATCCATTAAGTATTGCCATGGATTAGGTCTTATTTGATGTTACCACTGTCCTGCTCTGCTTCTTAGTTAGAAGTATTAGTAAGTTGGCAGCCCTTTCCATTTTGTCACCCAACTCAATTTTGGAAATGCTTATCACCAACCTTTGTCAGGGGGACCACTAGACTGAGGTATCTTGGTGTACCGACCTCTTTTGATATGCCTAGATGTGTTTGATTCTTTTGAACATACTTATGATATAACACATCCTGTCATCCATGCTTTTTGGTTGTATTAATAAGGAACCTCCCCTCAAACAATGCTTCAAGAGATAAGAATTTGGTCAATAGTTGCAAACTTGGCGCCTATGTCATTCAACTGAATTTAAAATTTGCCTTGGCTGTTGTAATTTTCTTCCTAGCAGTATTAACAGAAGTCTAACAACATTAACTGGTCTTCAATATTTAACAACAAAATGCTTTATTCAGCACAGCACACTAGAAAAGATCTAATAGACATGTGGAATCATGAGGATCCCATTATTTATGCATAACCCTTGAAACTAAAAGTTAAAACATGTGAACCAAGAATCATTAATTTCTTTCAAACAATACTTCATAAGTGAAGCATTCAACATCAGGTTTTAATATGAGTTTAACTGCAGATGTTAGTTCATAGACAAAAATAAAAAATCCAAAGCATTTGTATTTTGACAACATTAATCTATGACTGACAGTTTTAACAAACAGTTTAAGTATAACTATAGTTTTAATTCTTACTTGAGCAGTATTAATTTGGAGAAACACTAATAGATTAATCTTTAAAAACTTTTGCAAAAAACATAAAGTGGATTATAGAATTTAAGGATTCAGCATTCCAATACTTGAGACTAAGTACTAAAATCTGCCTGCATCAAAACCTTTTGTAAGAAGATCTGCAACATTATAATCAGTATGAATTTTAACCATTTGAATTAACTTTTTAGTATTGCAATATCTTATAAAATGATGCCTAATCTCTATATGTTTTGTTTTATAATGTTGAACAGGATTTTTAATAATGCAGATAGTACTGTTGTTGTCAATATTAATGGCAGTATTCATAAAATTGTACCCATAATTCAGCAATTGATTTTGAATCTAGAGTACTTGTCCACAGCAACTAGCAGCAGCCACATATTCAGCTTCAGTTGTAGAAGTGGCAACCACAGTTTGCTTCTTACACTGCTAAGATATCAACCTGTTTCCCAAAAACTGACAACCTCTAATTGCAGACTTCTTATCTTAAGTTTCTCCAGCATAGTCACTATCAGTATAAGCAACCAGTTCAAATGGAGAATCCCTAGAATACCAAAGACCTAAAGTTGGTCTTTGCTTTAAAATATCTAAAATCCTCTTGACACTGCTAAGAGATGTATGTCTTTGGAGGAACTTGGAAATCTAGCAACATGCACATATGCTAACATGATATCTGGGCTATATGTAGTGGGAAAGTAATCAAAACCCAATATAGATCATAGAGATGTACATCAACATCATCAGCATCCTCTAATACATTTGACCAAAGGTTTTTTAAATCAAAGGAGTTGAAAGCAGGACTTTACAATCATGAGTAGTGAAATTTCTTCAAGATTCAGCTACAGATTTATCTGACTGATAAATATTCCATCTTCCTTCTGTTATACTTGTAATCGTAGAAAGAAAGTTAGTTCTCCCATAGAACTCATCTTAAACTTATCTTTCATGAGCTTCTCACAACTAGTACATAACTCTTTGTTTGTAGAGCCAAAGATAATGTCATCTACATAGACCTGTACAAGCAAAATATCTCATTTTTGCTTCTTGATAAATAATGTCTGATCTATCTTGCCTCTTTTAAACCCATTGCTCAATAGATAGTTTAGCCAAAGTTTTTTACCATGCTCTGGTGCTTGATGCAACAACATAAAGTGCATTATCACCTTGTAAACTTTCTCTGGATGGTCAGGATCTTTAAATCCTGGTGGTTGAGTAACATAGACTTCTTCCTCAATGGTTCCATATAAGAAAGCACTCTTTACATCCATTTGATATACCAGAAAACCCATAAAAGAAGCATAGGCCAAAAACAATCTTATTGCCTCAATTCTTGCCACAGGAGCAAACACTTCTTCATAATCAATACCTTCTTCTTGTCTATGACCCTGTGCAACTAACCTTGCTTTATTCCTAATCACAATTCCCCTTTCATCTTTCTTGATTCTAAAGACCCATTTTGTTCTAATGGCATTCTTTTCATTAGGGAGATCCACCAGTATCTAAACTTGTTGAAGTTTGAATTGCAGAAGTTCTTCCTGCATTGCTTCCACCCAGGATGAATCAGATAGAGCTTTAGCAATGCTTGTTGGTTCAATCTATGATAGGAAACAAGCATATAAACAAGTATTCAGGGTATCATGTGTTTTCTTTTCATACACATCACTGAGAAACCCTTGTTTAGAAGTAGGTTTTGACATTCTTCTTGTTTGAACAGTTGACTTCACTTCACCAATCACATTGTCAATTGGGTGATCTTTATGAATTCTTGTATTAGGAGTGGATGGAACTATATAGGAATTGTGATGTTCCCTAAATCAACTTCTGGTTCTTCTTCCATGCTATCTTATTCACTTGGACTAGCAATATTAACTGATAGGCCAACATCATTAAGTTTAAGACTACCGGTATTAACATCAGGACTAGCAGTATTAATATGTTTCCCAGTAGCATTAACATCTTTAGTACTGCTATCATCTGAAAACCTTTCTTGTTCAGCATTCTCATTATTTAGACCATCTTCAACCTGCTTTTGAGCATCATTCAGATGATGCTGTTATCAACACCTTAACAACATCACTTTTCTATAGTCTTTTTTTTTTTTGCGGTTCACCATTATCCAATCCATCTTGGTAGGTGAATCAAAGTATGAAGTATCTTTCCAAATTGGCATCACAATGCAATCTTGACTGTTTTCTTCTGATGTACCTACAGACTCATTAGAAACTGTACCTTCAGTAACTGGTACATAGTTCATAGATTGGGTTAGAGAATCAATATCAAACAACCATTTTGGACCATTCCATTCTATCATAGGCTTATTCTCTAAAAACTAATATGCAAGTTTTCTTCTACTCTCCTGGTTCTAGTGTTGTATACCCTAAAATCTTTACTACTCAAAGAATATCCAACAAAGAAACTTCATATTTTGCCATCAAACTTGCCTAAACTGTCCAAAGTATTAAGATAGTAACATGAAACCAAATTGGTATCATAATACTTAAGAGCTGGTTTTTTTAAAACCTCTAAAGAGTTCATAAGGTGTCTTGTTATGAGGCTTAACTATAAGGACCCTATTCTGAACATAGCAAGCAGTAGAAACTTGCTTCAGCCCAAAATGTGTAGGTAACTTGAGTCAGCTAAACATTGTTTAGCGCCTAGACTTAATTTAGTGTCCTATTCTCCTCTAAGCTACACCATTTTGCTGAGGTGTCCTCAGCTAACTTATTCTAGCTAATACCTTTTTCTCTGCAAATAATATCCATAAATTTGTTTTTAAATCACTGTTCCATTTTCAATTCTGGATTATTTTTACCTTTTTTATCAACTAGGTTTTCTATTTCTTTGATAAGTTCTTTAGAGATTCACTGGTTTCCATCCCTTAGTGTTAAAAAGAAACCCATGTAAAACTACACTATAATCATCAGTGACTACTAAGCAATACTTCTTATGCATTATGCTACTCACAAAGGTTGGACCAAACAAATCCATATGTAGCATAAACAAAGGCTTAGTTATGGGATTCAGAACTTTAGACTTACAAGAAGCTCTGTGTTGCTTCCCTTTAGACAGCAAACACAGGTTTGGTCATTTTCAAAATGTTTTGTAGGCAATCCTTTACTAGTTTATCCTTGACAAAGCTTATTTATGTATTTAAAATTAATATTGACCAAGGTCTTCTGTTGCCAGAGCATTGATTTTCCTAATGTAGCCATTGCAATAAGACAATCTAACTCTCTTTAGGAACAAATGTTCTTCATATCAAAAATTGTACATATTGTCCTTTATAGGAATTTTAAGAAGCTTATCTGATTTTCATCAGGAACTTAAAATTTGGAGATAAGACAAAGACATTCTGCCTTTAGTGTCAGTAAAAAGGACTCCATTAGTTCTTTTTGTACACATTGTTGAGAAACTAAAAATAATGACGTTTTAATCATTGACCCAAGTATTACATCTTTCAAATCATGATTATCAGTCTTTAAGTGTGTCCTTTTACAGTAATTCTACCACCATATGCACCTCCTCCAAATGCAACATAACCTCCATCCAATTCCTTGAAGATCTAAGAGAGAGATAAGCGATGTTCCCAGTCATGTACCCTGAGATCCACTATCACAAATCCTTTACATATGTGTGGCATTGCCCTGCACAAAAGAATATAAGGAAATTAGGTTCCTTTGGGGACCCAAGCCATTACTGACTTGGATCTGCCTTGTGCATCAATGTAGTTGTGTCTTTTAAAAGCAAGTGATGCACCATTAGGTTTGGTAGGTCTCCAAACTCAATATGCTGAGGACTTTACAGCATTTTACCCCTCTTACCCTATAGAATTAACTTGTCTCTTGTATAAGACCTTAGCAGTGATTAACTTGCATTATGCTTTTTCCTGTATAAAAGGTTCTTTACTGCATGCCACATATGCTTCTATTTAATGTTGTTTTGCTTTTAAAAAGGCATCTTAGCAATGATTATGCTTGTTTAGAAAATATGTGTCTTTGATTTAACTCTTTGACTGCTGTTTTGGTAATGGTGAGCATATATTAACTGGACCTAACAGTTTTAAGAGTGTAGAGGCAGTTTATCAACAAAACTGCTTTAGGAGACATATTCCTGAGTACAGTAGGGTATGTGTTTTTGTCATCCACCCTATTATAGTTATTTCTAGATACTATGCCTCTTCTTTGATGATTATGACAATTAATCTGCAAATGATTAAACTTCCCATATAAAGAAAGCCTTCGTTAATAAATCACAAAATCTTTTCTTGTTGATAGGACTTCGACCATTCCATAAATTTTTTCCTTGATTCCTAGGGATTGTGATCTATACATTTCTACATACCTAACTGACTTTTTAACTGGTTTTTCATGATTTTCAGGTTTTGTAAACTCTACCTTTTTATTAACAGGAAAAACAGTTTCTTTATCAACATTAGGTAAAGATTCAACAAAGCTATTTTTGTCTTGTGATACTTGTTCTTCTACCAAAGACTCATCAAAATTTTCCTTAGAATTATCAAATTCTTTATCACAAACAACATTAGACTCTTGCTTACTATTCTCAGGACCATAACCTTTGAATTCAGGCTCTTTGAATTCATCAAGACCAGAATATGACAGATCAATCTTATTAGGTCTATTATAGATTAAAGGATGAGGTGGAGGAACTGCATTATACCCCAAACCCTTTTTACTTTTGTCAGTTATCTGACTTCCTAACAATTGATCTAGGTCTTTTGGGACCTTATCAAATTTCTTAATTTTAAAATCAATGCCATCTTTTTCTTGCTTAATTTTTTCAAACGTACTTTTTAGCTATTTTATTTATAGTCATTTACAAGATACATCTTTTTAAGAACTCTATTTCTCACTGAAAAGAACCTCATTCTTTTTATATGTGATAATTTGATCTTCTAGAGTTGCTAAACCTCTTTTATAAGTAGATGCTTTAAATTCAGATTCATTAAGCTTAACAAGCAAATCATCACACTGTTTCTTAAGAGTTTCATAGTTTTTCAGACAAGTTTTAGAGCAAGTTTTATCAGTGTATACCTCTGAGTCTGAAAATGCCATTAGTATGGGAAGCTTTGCAGTAGGACCACTATTTGTAGATTCAAGCTCCATGTCTTCTAGATCAAAGTTTCTCAAAGCAAAGCTCTGATACCACTTGTTGATCCCAAACCTAGATCGGTTCCTTAGGTTGTCTAAGGTTAAATTACCTTGGATAAATCCAAAATAACTTGTTGTAGAAACTTTGTATGTATATTAAAGTGTATGCGGAATCTACACCTTAATATTCTAGAAGTATTATCAATAAAACATTAATCTTGAACAAACAAAGATATAACCAAATGACTCTCGCAATATTATTTAGATCAATAATAAGGTATTCTTAAACTTAGTACTAGGTTTCAACTTGAGCTTTTTTCGTAATGACTTTGACAAACTATGAAGACTTATATGCCAAAACTTAATGATAATGGATTGTGATATCTCAATAATCCCATAGAGCCTCCTTTTATAGACTAAGGAGTCCTTAGTCTGGCATTAAATACATTCCTAAGATACTCTTAATCTTTTCTAAAGATAAACGTAATTTCTAAATAATACATTATGTATCATCTGGTTTATACATAAAATTTCTCAATACTTATCTTCACAAGTATTATTGTTCTCCAAACAATCCTTATCTCTTTAATTCGTCTTTATCCTCTTGACAGTAGAAAGTCTTTAAACAGTTGTAATCCTTTCACCAGCAGCACTAATTAACCACAAGCAATAGTAATATTAGTCTAGCCTAGTACTTCAATTATATACTTTAAGTAGTAAACTTGTACTAGCAGTCTTAACATTTTGATACTAGCTGAACTAAACTATTAGCCTTATATTTTAGTTTTCAACACTGAGCATATCTTAACTTCAACGTAAACATTGCTAGTAACTTTATGCTATCAGTACTAAAGTATACTAAATCAGTAGAAACTAGTAGTGGTAACATTATATTACCAGTACTTATTACTTAAGCATAATTTCCATTAGTACTGACACAGCTTAGTAGTAACTTCTAAGAATCCATGAAGTCTTTTAAGTCCCAACAATACTACAACCACTCATATCATGCACATATTCCATTTTCTCAATCCAACGAGTAAGAACTACAGCACCTCCCTTACCATCATATTCCTTAGGATTACAAGCTAAGAACTCCTTATATGAATAACTACCAATTGCCAATTATACTAACACATTCCTTACGTTTTTCTGAACGTTCTCAGTTAACCACATTTCCAATTTTGATTCCAACATTTCCTGAGGTTACTAACCTGAGCCAACATGGCGGGTAAGAGGTTCTGCAATTGTTGGGCAATGATCGTTGAGAAGTCGGGTGCACCCCTATTGGCTCTCTCTACATTTCCATTGACTCCCTCTACACCCAATTAGCTCCCATATCCTGTTCATTTCCTTGACCATTCAATTCATCAACACGCTCATCTTAACTTCCCTAGGTCTTATACCTTCCAACACTACAAATCCCGTTCAACCGTTACCCCCTACCTAGTGATTCGGCAGCAGGTCGGCCAGCACTTTGGGTCCTCATTCTTGGCAGCATTATCTATACGAGGGAGAACATGGGCAACGTTAGGTAAGTGGGAAGACTAATATATATAGAATATCTTACTATATATACCGATATACACATAATAGCACCCTACGATGTCAACATCGATTTGTGTGAACCACAATACTAAGTATGAGTGAGTTGTGATACGCTTATAATTACGTTGGATAGCGTACTTATATTCGCATACTTTCCCATTCATATTCAATATTAAGCCCACCCATTTCAATGACTGACATAACTAAGGCACCAAACCATGAACACACCTCCGGCGCACAACAAAGCGGTTACACCGCGCACATAGATCCTATACGCTACTAAATGACGGATCTTATGTTATAGTATTGGGCCAATCAACCTAGTTCTCTATAACCTTGGCTCTGATTACTAATCTGTCACACCCCGACAATGGCGGAAACTCAAGAATGCAACATAATGATCAATCATAACACAAGATACAAAATAAAGAAAACTACAATGCATAAACTCCAAGTGCTATGAAGACCATTAACCTTGAATAAACTCAAGTGATGTCCCAATCGCAACTAAAATACACAATCTCTTACAATTATTCCAATGCCCTCACAGGGGACCAAAATCCACACTTATTCCATAACATCCAAAACTAGAATCAAAATAACAAGCAAGTAAGACTTCAAACGAAATTCTACTCAGGATACTTCTAAGTCTGCTATCAATCACCAACTATTCCTCTTTCACTTCACTGAAAATGGATACTCGAAAACATCAACAATAAAGGTTTGACCTTAAACCCAAAAGAAAAAAAACTGTGCCAATATTCAACAGAGGGACAATAGTGTATTGACATGAATATATGCAAACACACTATAGCATCGACGCTAATCAATAACCATATGTCATTAGGCACCTAAAGGGGCTTACCTGCAGGAGACACTAAATTAGGGCAGGACCACACACAAACCTGGGTAGGCATACCCATCCGCTCTAATAATCACACAAATATTGGGTAGGCTGTTAACCATCGATCCAATAAATTCATAAACACTGGGAAGGCGTTAACCAATCGATCAAACAATATGCATCACATATTATTCATAGCAGTCATAAGCACATAACTTGTCCCAAAAACAAAATCACATTTCGCACAGATCAATTCAATACATCTTTCAAAACACATTTGAGTATCATTTTCCCCCAATGAAAAACAAAGTAAAAAGTGAGGCTACGAGAACTCACCTCAAGCAAGTCTTTAGCAACCCAATCTCAATCACACAAGCAAATGCAACGTTACGCCCGCCACACTGACTAGTCTAGTTTATGTCCCAAGTAATCCAATTCCCAATGCCAAAACAATCTTCTCGCTTGTCTGAATAGCTGTTTTAGAACGCGTTGTAAAATTACCCAAAACAGTTTAGTTGGTGTGATGGTTGACGACTTACTCACAATCATATCAATCTCATTCCCCGAAATACTTACTAATACTATTTAGGAGAAAAAATAGATAAGTAATTTAAATGAATTATTATAATTAATAATTTTAAATATATTTCGACAAGTCATTCGCGTAATCCAATTAGACACTTCAAAATAATCATATTATGGTTGAAAATGAAACGTTTACTCATAATAAACATATTAGAGAAGTTCGAGAAAAAATATATTTTTTGTCTTTTAGTGAAATATAAATTCTAATAATTCAAAATTATTATTTTTATTTTAAATCAAATAAATATGTTTTTTAAGAAAATTTCTAAGTATAATCTTTTTACGAAATTTCGACATGACCCGTACGTTTATACAACGTTTTCCAAGGTTTCAAACCTTATTTTCAACAATTCTTCACAAATTCGACACTTTCGATCACAAAATTACATATATTTCAATCTTTAACGTATACTAAAACGTTTTCCCAAAATAACGATCAATATCACTTCGTAATTACATTTCGCTTTCAAAAAGTCCGTCAAAACTCTTAAAATGACCAAATATTGCTTATTGGGCTTTAAGGCCAATAAGGGTCCGTTATAGTATTTGTAAGTCCAAAATACGATCCAAGCCCAAACCAAGACCCAACCACCATATATAAGCTCGTATTATTTGTAGAAAATAATCCGGACACTATAAGCCCTCCATTAAGCATGGCTTAAATGATTATTGGGCGTGAGTCCATTAACCTCCATACTACGTATATTAAGCTTTGAAAATAAGCTATAAGGCTACTTATGATTGGTTACTACAATAAGCCTCATAAATAGTCCATAACATACACTTAACACAAAATAATCAAATCACTTCCCTAGTAATTTTAGAGAAAACACATGTGGCATATAAGCAAAAGTAAGCCAAGAAATTAGCTTATACTAAGCTCCGAATAACGCTACACAAGCTACTTTTTAAAAAATAAGTATTTTAGCATCATATATTATTCAACCATCACGACCACAACATCAAAACTACAAAACCCCCCTTTTTCTCTTTTTATACCACACGAAACAAACACCCCTTAATTCATCCATTTCGTTTCCAAAAATCGATTTTCACAACGATCAACTTGTACAACTAACATTTATGCATCAAATAATCCAAAAGGACAAACGAAATTTAAATTTGAAAACTTACAAGAAAATCTTCAAAAATGTAGATTTCGACACGAACCGGACAACCCAAACGTTGTTTAAATAAATAACCAAACACTAGAATCAACCCTAAATATTTATGTCTTCAGTTTTTATTGATTCAATCTTCAAAAATTTATGTGTTCTTGTTTTAGTATTAGCTTCTTGTTTCACTTTGTGTTGGAGTTCGGACGAATACAATACACACACATGTGTGTTGTGGTTTTGATTTTTTTTGAAAATGATAAGAAAGAGTGGAAATGAGAGAAATGAATATAAGTTTGCTAACACCTTGGGACATAATTGCTAAATTTAGCAATTTTGTTCCCTTCACTTCCCATAAACACGACAGGGATCTAAGTGGTCTCGGAGCCTTTCTTTTTCGTGTTGAAATCACTTAAAAAGCTCGTAAAAACTCAACCGTAAAATTTACCCAAAATTAATTAGCATTTTATTCATCTTTAAAAATACTTTTCTATTAAAACCTAGAGTTATTCACATGGACTTATTTTACTTTAAGCCCTTCAAAAACTCAATTTGGAAATCTAAGGTCGTGTCAGATCGTTTTTTCGGCATTTCTCAAAAATTCACGGTCAAACCACCCAAGAATACAGATAAGCACAATATTACCTCTAAAAGGGAATATTAATCACAATAAACCTCAAATCATCACATATCTCATAAAATCCCCATGATTCTCATAAAAATCACCACCGTCAACACGGTATAAAATCTGAATAAACTGATAAAAGTCAAATAGGCAAATGACTATATATGAAATATTCAGAACACAAAAAGGGCAAAGGTTACAACACAGGTGCTACTTCTCATTTAAATTCTAATGCTCGTAATTTAAGTACCATTTTTAATAAACGTTTATTCCCATCTATACATGTTGGTGATGGTAATTCTATTCCCGTGACTAACACTGGTCATAGCATTATTCCATCTCTCCATTGCCCCTTACACCTACCCCCGCCTTTTTAAGTCGAGGCCCTTCATATGGCAACCTACCTTCTTAACCTTCTACCTTCCACAACAATTAACAACGAAATCCCCTTTACCAAATTGTTCAAAAAAGAACCCGACTACTCTCGTTTGCGCATCTTTGAATGCATTTGTTACCCTCATCGTCACTCACCCCACAAATTAGCACCATGCGCCACACCTTGCATATTTTTAGGCTTTCCCGCCTACCACCGCAGTCACCGTTGCCTCGACTTTGAAACCAACAAAATAATTCTTTCGCGACACGTAACCTTTGATAAAACTCAATTATTGTATAAATCCATGACCCCCTCCTCCCTGCCCTCATATACTTTTCTAGATAACTCACCCGCATCTCCTATTTTTAACCACCTCATTAATAATACACCACAACCCTACGCCCAATCTCACCACACTTCTCCTGCCCCTAATTCACAACTCCACCAGCCCGCTACACCTCTGCCTAACAACACCCATGTCGGCCCATCTACTACCTTGACCCAACACCCCCTTAACGAACCCCTCTCAGCCTATTTTCCTACCAACACCTTCACAACAGAACCCACTACTCATTTTCAAAGCAGCCTCGCGGCCTACCAACCACTTACACCCCCCGCCATGGCCTACCAATCTCTAATTGACCCTTAACCCGCTCGAACTCATACCATGGTCACTCGGTCTCAATTGGGTATTGTCAAACCCCTTAAACGCTTATCTCTTCACACTTCGCTTATCTCTCCTATTCCAAAGTCTCTGTTTCTTTCTCTCAAAGACCCAAATTAGGGTAATGCTATGTATGATCAGTATAATGTGTTAGTTAAAAATGGTACTTGGACTCTTGTTCCGAGGCCGTCTGATGTTAACCTGGTTCGTTCTATGTGGTTATCTAAGCATAAATTTCATGCTGATGGTACTTTAAGTCGTTATAAGGCTCGACTTGTTTCTAACGGCAGTAGTCAGCAACTCGGTGTTGACTTTGATGAGACATTTAGTCTGGTTGTTAAGCCGGCCACCATTCACACGGTTCTTAGTCTTGATGTGTCTCGTCAGTGGCCTATTCACCAACTTGATATTAAGAATGCATTTCTTAATGGTGATTAATCTGAGATAGTATATATGCATCAGCCTCAGGCTTTGTGGACCCTCGTTATCCTCATCATGTATATCTTTTGCAGAGATCTTTATATGGTTTGAAGTAGGCACCTCGTGCTTGGTTTCAGCATTTTTAGGTATGCCACTCGGGCTGGATTTTCTCATAGTCGTTGTGATTCCTCGCTGTTTATATATACATATGGTTCACAGGTTCCTTATTTACTTATATATGTGGATGATATTATTCTCAGCGCTTCTTCTCTAGTTCCACTTCAGCAGATTATAGACTCTTTACACAAAGAGTTTGACATGACCGATTTCGGGGCACTTAATTATTTTCTGGGCATCTCTGTTGTTCGTCATTATACATGCTTATTTTTGTCCCAGAAGAAGTATGCTCTTCAGCTCCTTGAGCGTGCTTACATGGTCCATTGCAACCCTTTTCGGATGCCAGTTGACACTAAGACTAAACTGGGTCCGGATGGTATTCCTGTTCAGGATCCCACTTTATATTGCAACCTTGCAGGAGGGCTACAGTATCTCACCTTTACTCGCCCAGATTTGTCTTATGCAGTTCAGCAAATTTGTTTCTATATGCATGATCCAAAGGAGCTACATTTTGTTTCTCTCAAACGTGTCATGCACTATGTTAAGGGAACACTAGATCTTGGTCTCCACTGGTATTCTTCCGCTACTACACCTTTAGTTGGTTATACTGATGCTGAATAGACGGGATGCCCCTCTACTCGCAGGTCTACCTCAGGTTATTGTGTATTTCTGTGTGACAATCTTATGTCGTGGTCCGCTAAACGATAACACACCATCTCCCGCTCTAGTGCCAAAGCAGAATATCAGCGTGTTGCTAACGTTGTCGTTGAAACTGCATGGGTCCGTAACCTTCTTCGTGAGCTACATTCTCCTCTTATGACTGCCACTTTGGTTTATTATGATAACGTTAGTGCTGTTTATATGTCGGTCAACCCTGTTCAACATCAACAGACAAAACATATTGAGATTGATATTTATTTTGTCCGTGATATGGTTAAAGCTGGTCATGTTAGAGTACTTCATGTTCCATCTCGTTTTTAGTATGTCGATATCTTCACCAAAGGACTTCCATCAACTTTGTTTGAAGACTTTCGCTCCAGTTTAAGTGTTCGTCCTGCTCAAACTGCGGGGGCATATTAGCCTGTTTATATTTTATTATGACCATAATAGGCGTGTCCTATTCTTGGTACGATTATATTATCCTTGTCATGATTAGCTGTAGGTTTAATCTTGGGCTCAAGCCTTTCATTTGTATCCTATATATACTGTATGTTTTGTGGAGATAATCAAGGAATCAAATTAACCTTCAATAGATAAGAGCAGTTATTTTTGGGTTAATGAAGAAAGGTGCATATAACATAACAATAAAAGCAAATTATTTTTTTATGAAGGTATTTTAATGGTTGAGAAAATCAACTGATCCTCTCCATCTTCCAATCTTCAAGTGTCTATTGTTGGAAACGCAAGGGCCTTTTAGGCTTATATTTCACGAAGAGAGGAACACTTAGAGAGCTTATACAAAGAACCTTTTATTTCTTAACTTTTCTTTTGGTAGTTACAAATGCTTACTCCACCACCTATTTATACTATTCCACAGAATATTCTAGATACAAGATATTTCCATGGATATTCTAGATAATTCTCGACACATCATCTTCCTTATCTACATTCTAGATAATTCCTACTAGATAAGTTTATCTAGATATTTCATACAACATTCTAGAAGCTTCTTTATCTATCTAGAAACTTCTTCATCATTCTAGAAACTTCTTCATGATTCTCGAAGCTTTTTCGTCATGGGCTCGGGTTTTTTATGACTAAATCAAGTTTACAATCCAACACCCCCCTTTAAACTTGATTTCCTGACTCCAAGCATCATCCTTTGTCTTGTAAAATCTCGCTCGTTGAGCGGCTTGGTGGAGATATATGCAACTTGGTCTTCGGAGCTTATATGTATCACTCGGACATTCTTCCTTGCAATACACTCTCGAATAAAGTGATAACGAGTGTTGATATGCTTACTTCGATCATGGTAGACTGTATTTTTCGCTAAGTCAATTCCCGACTTGTTGTCCACATATACCTCAGTCGCATCTTCTTGCTCCATGTGTAGCTCTTTTAGCATACTTCTGATAAGTGTTAAATTGTATATATTAAATACCCAGGATTTCGCCAATAAAAGCCAAAAATATGCCAAAAGATAGAAATATGTGTGCTTTTGTGTACTTATGTGCAGGAAAGGATATCAAATTCAAAAAGAGCAAAAACAGGCAAAAACTGACAAGAAATGAGAGCAAGTGATCATGAGAAAGACTATCAAGCCGGAATCGGATCAGCCACACAAGGAAAAAGTTTCTCCCTCCTCCAAAACTATCACAAAATAAGTCAAAAGAGGTCAAAGTCAAGAAAGTCAAGTCAAAGTTGAAGAGAAATGACCATTATACCCTTTGAAGTGAAAGAAATTACCAAAATCAAAACCATTCCTTATTTACTAAACTACAAGGGCCATATATGTGAAATTTCAAAGTTACTTTTACACTACATTTGGAAAAAGGAAACAGAGGGGCTAGTTATGCAATTTCCCTAAACTTTCAAACTTCTTTATTTAACTGCTGGTATAACTTTTCCCCCTAACGACCTATAAATATTTTCCGCAAATCCAGAAACAAACCCAACTTCTTAAATCACCTTTCCCGTTTCTCCCCACTCACCCCACCTCGTATTAACAGTCTTCCACATCATTTTGCACACGTGGCAACCTTAATTGAGTCCGAAAACATACCAAGGCATCTAACGGCCAAGATTCAAAGTAAAAAAAGATCAAGGGCTAGGAATGACATAAGCTCTTATCCTCTCATCACTCTCATCTATAAATAGAAGCTTAAACATTCAGAATTATATAGTAGTTAGAAGAGAGTTAGTTAAATTTCCTTTGTAATTTTCTTTTCGTGTACTGTTCATCATTGCAATTAAGTTTTTTAAATCTATCAAGTCAATTGTATTTCTTGTTTTGTAGCTTGAATTCTTCTTTCTTAAGCAATAAAGCTAGTTCAGTTGAGTTTGTGTTCAAGTTTTCATATAATAAGTTGTTTTTAGCCAATAAGCTTGAAATAAGCTCATTTTAGCTTATTGAGTTTTCTCTAGTTTTCAAGTTGTTCAAATGTTATAAAAGCTTTCTAAATACTGTTTTTGTCAACTTTTATTCACCTCTATTCATTTGAGTTCAAGTTGATTGAGTAATGGAAGCTTTTGGAGGTGATAAGCTACTTTCAGCTTATTGAGCTTATAGCTCATTGGTTTAGAGGCTAAGGTAGCCATATAGGTTTTGATTTGAAAGCCACTCACTCAGAAAGAGTGGCTAGTTCTGAGACTTCAATTCACAGGTTTCACCTTTTATATTTCATTGTAGCATTTGATAGCTTAATTCAATAGCTTATTGCATTGTCTATTTTTGTGCTTAATCCTGTTTAAAATTGTTTAGTTAGTTTAGAGATGTAAATGTCTTTAAGTTTTTGAAGCTAGATTCCATTAATATCTCATTTTTTTTAAATTTTGTCATAATAGTAGGTTAAGCTAGCTGATAAACTAGCTTATTTCTCTTAATAAGCTTTAGTTTTTAGAACTTAAATAGCTTAATTAGGTGAGTTTAATACTGAGTAGATATAAGGTTTTAACAGTTTTAGTTTTAAAATAGATTTTAAATGAAATATTAGTTGGACAGTTTAGTTTAGGTTAAACTAGGGTTGGATTAAGGTGAATTTGACCTTAAAAGTCAACATTTTCCTGTCAAAGTATTCTACATAGTTGAGTTTGTCAACATGTTCAAGTTTTAAACAGGTTTTGCAAGTTAGTTTGAAGAATTTAAAGATTTAAAGCTCAAAAAGTTGATCCTAGCACCAGGGCAGTTTAAGAGTTTGAGTGTTTTTAGAGTTTAGTGATTTTTAGCATTCTAGGGTTCAATACTGGTTAATATAGGATTATATACATTTAGATAGTGAGTTTAAGAGTTTTCAATTTAGAATTTAGCCTGCACTTAGGCATTTACCAAGTATATCAGCAACAACAGTATTAACTTAGTTAATACTGTTGTTACTCATTACTTTTCTAGCTGTCTTTTAGCTATTGTAATTAGGAGTTAGAGAACTTAGGTTTGAGCATTTAAGTAAAATTCCATAAGCTCTTTAAAATTCATCTCTTAATGTTCATTTTTAAGCTTTTATACTAGCTTAAATGCTTCTGCAAAAGTAGTTTTAGCAACAGTTTAGCTTTTCAGCTTATTTCTTTTAGATTTCTATTTTCTAGTTGAAATTTTTAAAATCCTTTTATCTAGGAATACTCAATAATCATAGGAGAGCTTATTTGCAAACTTTCAGTTTCTAGGAATTAGAAATAAGCTAGTTAGCTTATTAAGATTAGCTTAATTTCAGTGTTAAGCTTAAACCTTTACTTTTCAATTTGACAGCAAATTTCTTGATAATCTTGTTCACTTGTAGTTTATCTCTTTTTAGAAATCCCTAGCATACATCTTAAGCTTCTTATAACTTCTTTTAGTTTTATTTTTCATTTAGAAATAAGCTAGATATAAGCCAAAGTTTGAAAAAGTTAGTTAAGCCTTAGTTTCTGTTACACAGTTTGAAATGCTTATTTTCTAGCTTATTCAGTTGTTAAAAGTACAAAGTGCTTTTGTTAAAGTTGTAGAGTATAAGCTCAAGTCCAACTTTGTAGTTTTAAGTTTTTGCTTATTCTCATTTTTTAAATAAGCCAAAAATAAGCCAAATCGTAGGGTCTAATTTGTACTTTTTCAATAGTATAAGGTTACCTGTTTTCACTATGGTGTAAATTCTAGTTAATTACCCCGCCTACCCTTTACTTTCTTTTGTTTCATTTTCTACCCTGTCTTTTTAGGAATAATAAATAGATTTAATATTTTCAAAATTAGTTTTAATAAAATTAGGTTTAGGTTTTAATTAGTAAAATTAGGGCTCAATTGTTATATAAAAATTGGGCATTTTTGTTCCATTTGATTTCTGCACATTTTAAGTAGTTAAAAACCATTTTTCTTTATTTTTC
>BQNB010092127.1:0-26691 GCA_026074375.1 Tanacetum coccineum | reverse complement strand
TAATCCTTATACTAACTACGAGCTAAGACTTGTTACAACTTTGGAAGTGACCGACACTTTTCGTGTTTCCAACAATATTAAATCCCGAGTTTGAAATATTTCAAATTTCTAAGACAGTAGCTCAACTCGCCGCTAGAGGCTACCAAACCGCTGCAAAGAAATAAGGCAACTCGCTGGTGGAATTTTAAGGCAACTCGCCGAACACAACTCGCTGCCAAGCAACCCGCCGCGAAGAATATTTTAATCAAACCGCCGTTGAGTTTTCAAACCGCCAGAGTTTCCTTTAGATATTTGCTATTAAAATATTCAACCCGCTGATAACCTGTTCAAACCGCTGGTAAGCAAACCGCTGGTAAGCAACTCGCTGCTTAGTAACAACTCGCCTCTTGAGCAACTCGCCACCTAAGCAACCCGCCGTGTGTCAGAGGGTTGGTAACCTACTTAATAAAATATTATATTTCAGCAAACCGCCGTGAAGAAATTCTGGCAACTCTCCACGAAGAACAACGACTTTTATCACACAAAATCACTTATAAATCACCCTTTTGAACGATTTTGCTTGATTTCTTTTGCACAACACAGTACCATAAGGTAATAGCAACTAGAAACACCCAAACTTTATCAACACAAACAACAAAATTCGGAGAACTTCAAAAAACGAGCTAGAGCTTTCAATGGCACACTTTTCGATCTAAAACAAGCAAGAAATCGCACATACACACGATCTAATCATCCCATAAGCTCTGATACCAATTGTGGTATATCCTATATCATAACACGGGGTCGATTCTTGGATTTGGCTAGTTTCTAGAGAGAGAAACACTTGAGAGAGTTTTGTAGTGAGAGAAAATGTGTTTCTATGAAAAGGAAATAATGACTAGCTTACCTCTTCCAAAGTTGGAAGAGGCTTATATAGTACTTACAATATACCGGGTATTAGTACCCGACTTAATACCGAAAATCGTACTATTAACTATTAAACTACGAGCTATAATAAACAGTAAAATACACGGGGTGACCGAGTCTTTTTCTAATATCTAACAAAGACGAAGAATACGCCATGGCAGTAAGAGACTTCAAGAAGTTCTTCAAGAGAAGAGGTAGATTCGTGAGACAACCTCGGAACGACAAAAAGACGTTTCAAAGAAGCCGAGACGACAAAAACGGTAAAAGTGATAGAAAATGCTTTAGATGCGGCGACCCGAATCATCTTATTGGAGAATGTCCAAAACCACCGAAAGACAAGAACCAAAGAGCATTTGTCGGAGGTTCTTGGAGTGATAGCGGTGAAGAAGATGATGAGAAAGTCAATAACGAAACGTGTCTAGTAGCTCAAGCATCAAGTGAGATATGCCTTGGAGTCGACTTGGAACCCGATGAGTGGATAAAGGATAGCGGATGCTCCAAACACATGACGGGTAACCGAAAGCTCTTCTCAAGCTACAAGGCATACAACGGAGGTAATGTTATTTTTGGTAGTAATCTTCGCGGTAACATCATTGGCAAAGGTACGATTTCGAATGACTCTCTCAAAATAGATAATGTAGAACATGTAGATAACTTAAGATTTAACTTGTTAAGTATAGGACAAATATGTGATAATAAGTGTAGAGTAACTTTCTTTGAACATGATAGTGAAATTACTAAGGATGGTAAGGTCATAGGTAGAGGTATTAGGAAGAAAGGCTTATATGTGATGAAATTAGGAAATAAGCCTAAAGACCAAATTTGTCTAGCAACGATTGATGAAAATTCCACGTTGTGGCATAGGAGATTAGGTCACGCAAATATGCGTCTCATTCAATCGTTAGCATCTAAGGAATTAGTTAGAAACTTACCTAAGCTTAAGTTTGATCAACACTTTTGTGATGCTTGCAAAATTAGAAAGCAAGCTCACGCTAGTCATAAGGCTAAGAATATAGTCTCAACGACTAGATGCTTAGAACTCCTTCATATGGATCTCTTCGGTCCATCCGCCGTACGGAGTTACGGAGGAAACCGTTACACCTTAGTCATAGTAGATGACTACTCTAGGTATACTTGGACTAGATTCCTTAAGGACAAAACCGAAGCTTTCGATCAATTCAAAATATTTAGTAAGAAAATTCAAAACCAATTAGGATGTACAATAGTGTCAATAAGAACCGACCACGGTAGGGAATTTGATAATGAGGTGCAATTTGGAGAGTTTTGTAATGCCAATGGAATTACTATATAACTTCTCGGATCCATGACATTCTCAATCAAATGGCGTGGTCCGAAAAGGAAAAAGGAATTCAAGAAATGAGTAGGACTATGTTGAATGAGCAATCGTTACCACAAAAGTTTTGGTGTAACACCGTAGATACTTCAACATACATTCTCAACCGAATCCTAATTAGAGCCATCCTAGGAAAAACACCTTATGAACTCTTGAGAGGTAGGAAACCTACTCTTGATTATTTTAGAGTGTTTGGAAGCAAGTGCTTCATTTTAAACACCAAAGACTACCTTACCAAGTTTGACCCAAAGTCATACGAAGGTGTCTTTTTAGGATACTCCCAAAATAGTAAAGCCTACATTATCCTTAATAAACACACTAGGAAAATCGAAGAATCACTCAACGTGACATTCGATGAGACTCCTCCACCCTCTAAAACATCACCCTTGGTGGATGATGACTTAGATGAAGAAGAAGCAATTAAGGTTACCGAAAAGAAAAACCTAGAAAATGACATTGAGGATGAAACTTTAGAGATTGACGAAATGGTCAATATTAAGGAATCTAGGAACCATCCATTAGAAAATGTCATAGGAAACCTTAACCAAAGAACCCTTAGGTCACAAGCCCAAAACCAAAGTAACTTCTTTTGTTTTATATCAACTATAGAACCTAAGAATGTGAATGAAGCCTTAGCAGATGAAAGTTGGATAGTCGCTATGCAAGAAGAATTAAATCAATTCATTGCTAACGACGTTTGGGAGTTAGTTCCACAACCTAGGAATATGACAATTATAGGAACTAAGTGGGTGTTTAGAAATAAGTTAGACGAGAACGGTATTGTTTCTCGAAATAAGGCTAGGTTAGTTGCTCAAGGCTATAATCAACAAGAGGGCATCGATTATGATGAAACTTATGCCCCAGTTGCTAGACTTGAGTCAATTAGGATACTATTAGCTTATGCTTGTGCTTTAGATTTTAAGCTATTCCAAATGGATGTAAAAAGTGCATTCCTAAATGGTTTTATCAATGAGGAGGTATACGTGGCACAACCTTCAGGATTCATTGACTTTGAAAAACCGGATCATGTTTATAAACTAAAGAAAGCTTTATACGGTTTTAAACAAGCACCCAAAGCTTGGTATGATAGATTAAAAGCTTGTCATTATTAAACATGAACATAATATGGGAATGATGTTACACTCTTTTTTATAAGAGAAAAGTTCCAACTCATCATCGTTCAAAATATATGTCGCGACATTATATTCGATTCTATTTTTTTTTTTTTTTTTGATTTTTTTTTTTTTTTTTAGGTTCGACTTGTCAAGACATGTGTGATGAATTTGCCCAAAATCATGCATGACGAGTTCGAGATGAGCATGATGGTGAATCTTAACTTCTTTCTTGGACTACAAATAAAACAAATGGAAGATGGTAATTTTCTTTAATCAATCATAAATATATAAATGAAATGCCTTAAATAATACTTAGCTTAGAGAATCTAAAACCTAATGAAACCCATGTTCCTCGGATACTAAACTCATGAAAGATGAAGAGTGTGAGTCGGTAGATAGTACCAAGTATCAAGGCATGATAGGTAGTTTACTCTACCTAACGGCAAGTAGGCCTGATATCATGTTTAGTGTCTGCCTTTGTGCACGCTTCCAAGAGGCTCCCAAAACCTCTCATCTTGAAGTGGTTAAGCGTATCTTCTGATACATTAAAGGCACTACGCACTTAGGATTATGGTATCCTAAGGGGACCGGCATAGAAACAGTAGTATATGTCGACTCTGATCATGCAGGAGATTATGTGGACCGAAAGAGCACTAGCGGTATTTGTACGTTCGTGGGATGTTGTTTGACATCTTGGTTCTCGAAGAAACAAACCGCTCTTGCTATATCCACTACCGAAGCCGAATACGTAAGCGCCGAAAAGGCATGTCAACAAGCACTATGGATGAAACAAGCTCTTATCGACTACGACGTTCGACTCGATGACGTCCCGATCATGTGCGACAATAAAGGCGCGATTGACCTTAGCAAAAACCCAGTGCAACATTCTCGAACCAAACACATCGAAATTCGTCACCACTTTCTTCGTGATAATGTCCAGAAAGGACATATCTCAATCGAAAAAGTGCCGTCCGTCGACAACATCGCCGACATTCTTACGAAACCCCTTAAACGTGAATCGTTTAACTATCTACGTCTTGGTTTAGGAATGATGGAACACATTCCATAAATCGTATTAGTCCGCTTCTCTTTCTTCTGTCTCAATTCTAGTCCGTGTTCCATTCCGCGTCGTGACAATTTAACTGCTTCATCCGAAGCTAGTTAGATATTTTTAATTCGCGAAATGCAAATTAATTAGTCACTCTTCTTAGTAAATTCGTGTCAAAATTTAAAAGTCCAAAAATTTCACAATACGGGCGGCCCCCATATCTCAGGCGGCCCCCTGATAGATATGGGACCGCCAACAGCAGACACCAAAATTTATACTTAGTCAAAATTTCTTCAAAACTCAAAAACAAACACTCCCTCTCCCTGCTGTAGGGACGAACACGACCAAAAACAACCCAAAACTCAAAATCAACCATTAAAACACTAACTGAAGATAAAATCAACACACCCAATCATTCCTAACATCATCAACATTATCAATTGTAAGTCATTTCATCTATTTTCTTTCAATTTGAGTCTGAGGTTCATGATGAACACAAAAATTAAAATTAGGGATTTTTTGTTTTTCTTTCAATTTTGTACAATTGGGACTACTAGGATAAAATGTATAACTAATATGCTTCCTTTAGACATGGGATTTGCATACACTAGTGAGTTTGTCGAAAAAAACTGATTTCGAACCAAAACCCTAATTTTATTTTCAAATCACTCACGTTAGGAACATAATAAAATTGTTGTTATGCGTTGTTAATACAACTTAAAAATGTTTTTAAACACATGCATAATGATCTCATGAACAAAGGTCGAGATACATAATTCATATGTATTTTTCGACATGTTTGGATGAGTAAAATCAAATTAAGGAGCGTTTGGATTAACTCTTAGGATGTCAATTTTAAGTCGAGTTAATCATTACACCACAACTTGTCACAATTAGGCACACACTAGCCACTTGCCTAAAGGATGTTGAAAATCATGAATGATACATACTAAAATAATCTTATTGATGATAGGTGAAAGAGAATGTCTTGAGATAAACACAAATGCTCAGAAACTCACATTTCCTCATATCCAATGAATTCGAACAACCACTACAAAACACTATTGCAAACTTGAAAGAACTACACTTTCCATGATAGTATGGTGTAAGTCAAGAATTTTTGAAAAACATGAGTACATATCCAGTGCTAAGTTTTGAATAATTGTTTTTTTGATTGTTTGTTGAACGATAAACGAACAAATTGTTCTCGTTATAGAACTTCCAGTTTTATAGTCAACTCACGAATTGACTGTAACTCCTGAGGTTCCTTTGAGGTCAAGCTTGTCAACAAAGTAAGTCATTCTCTCATCACTCTCCGGAGGAACTTCGTCAAATATCTTGAAAATCCATTTGCAAGAGGTTAAGTGTCACACCATTCCGACATGTGGTTACTACATCGACTGCTTTAGACAAAAAGTGCTCCAAGTAAAGGGTCGTTCTAAAACCGAATCCTCCTTCTCCACATGTCAATCAAGTCTCATATTTCAAGTTTCCTCGATAAGGAGCAAGTTACGTAGTACGCAAAGAACACAAACCTGTTGTCGTACGATAAAAACGAATTTTTAACAGAGCGCCGATAATTCAACCTCATATGAAACTGGTTGATACAGTCGTGAAAACGTCATTTGTTTAAGGAGGTCTGAGATCATGTCTTCGCGTGTCTTCGTCATTATGCATTATTGCCCTCGAAAACCCTACTACTCCATAACAACTACTTTTTCATTCTCAAACGAATGAAAAGACACGAAACGACCCCTAAGAACTACTTGCCTTATGGAACTGCTTTTTGACTAAGATTGTTCAAACATGTTGTGTCTATCTTTCCTGAGTTAGCAATTGATCACTACCTCTTATATGATCGAATCATGCATCCCCTCACTCCTCATTATGAGCGAAAGACGTGATCAAATCATGACAAGAAAAGACCTCACGATTCAAATGCTAGCTCCTCTTCCACCACTCTAAATCATCCATCCTCATTTTATCCGTTAGATGACATTGTTGATCTAAACTAAAATACTAACAAACAAGAATTAAACAACTTCACTCCCCGACAGCGACGCCAAAAACTTGATGTGTTGTTGTGCGTAGGTATTTTATGTATCAAGTTTTACTATTTATTTTATGCCGACTATACCTAAAAACAACACTCTAACGGGCAGTGTACCCGGTCAAGATGTAGCTTCGTTGGTAAGTAGGGTGTCGATCACTAAGAGCGAGAGCGTTAATATCTAATTTATCAGTATTTTAGTTATCTAATTTATGCAAAACCTAAGCTAATGATAAAGGGGGGTTCAGCCTGAGAGACTGGCACGAGTTTGGGTATCTAAGCTAAGGTTTTGATGACAAGTAAAGCAATAAACACACACAAGAAGATTAACAAACGATAGAGAAGCGGTCAAATACTAATATAAAGAAAACATATCAACCATGAATAATCCGATAAAATGCAGGTTTGTTTATTAGTGCAATGATATCTTATCTCGAAGCGGCATATCATTCTTAAGACTTAGGCGGTACTTCATCCTAAGACCTAGACACGAACAATCCTGTCACAATTAACGTGCCCGCATAAAGCATCCTTTTTGTTGATTATAATCTACCTTAGGTGATTAATAATGGGATCTTATTAAACCCTAGCCCATCAGGACTTTACCCACTTACTTGCAGATATGGAGAGCTATCTCGGACTCTTAGCCTACGCTCACACAACACCAAAGTTTCAGCGCATTAAATATGTAGGACTAGACCCAGCTGAATGATAGTTCGCATACGAAAGCACGTAAACAAGTATAAATTGATAAACATAAACAACAACCAACGATAAATTAAGACAATTGAGATAAACAAACCAAACATTAAATCTTCATAAACATGGATGATACCTAAAGGTATCAGCCGATAGTCATTGTAAAAATACACACGGTTTGATATAAGAATGATTAAAATAAAGAAACCTTAATCGAACGCGTATTCGGTTGTGCGAAGATTACAAAAGTTTTCCTATGATCTTGAGGCTATTTTCTGACCTTCTTTGCTCTTCTAATCGTCTGATAGCTGACTTGGTGGTTCAGGACTTCACTTGCACACCTAAAACTGAGTTTAGGGATTGGTATTTATAGAGCCTGGAAATAGGGTAGATACGCCGTATTGAATGTAATAAATACGACGTATTAACTGCATGATTCTTTCATTGTTGACCACGTTCATTAAATGCATTAATGGCAGAAATGATGATTGTTGACTGCATTAAATGCAGGATCTTTGACTGTTGACCGTGGTTATCTGTGAAGTATAGGCACGGATACGCCGTATCTTCATGATGGATACAACATATTGAGGTAAAACCAGTTGTTTATTCTTCGTTGACCAAGTATTATATACGTCGTATCGTTGATTCGGATACGGCGTATTCTTCAAAGTCAAGCAATGATCTTTTAATTCGTCAAAGTCTTGGATACGTCGTATAGGTCTAGAATAATACGGCGTATTTGCTGTCAGATCAATAGACTTTTCTTCGTTAACCAAAGTAATATACCGGCATATCGTTGCTGTGATACCAGCGTATTCTTTAAAATACAAACAATGACTTTTAATTCGTCCAACTCTGATAAGCCGATAGGTCTAGAATTATACGACGTAATTGTTGTCAGATCATAGACTTTCTCGAACTCTTTGTTTATGCTCCAAAATGCGTGCCTTTTAGCTAATCTTCATAAAGTACTCCATAATTACTGCAGATCTCAACTATAAACGATTGAGTAACAATTCTTATAATAATTATACAAAATGGGTAACTTACATGGGACAAATGATGCTATAAAAGTGACGTTATTTGATGTCATCTGATAACAGCCCTCGAGTCTTGCCTATACTACACTACAACGATTAGGTACACTGCCTAGGGAGTTATAAAACTTTGTGTTGAAGTATTTACGACAACCACACACATTAAGTTTTTGGCGCTGCTGCGTGGGGAATAGTTAGGTTCCGACCATTGTTTAACATATGTCACTCGCTTGAAATCCTTCAAGTGAGAATTTTAATTTTATATTTTTCCCGTTAATATTGCTTTCTCGTAGTCTATATTTTCTTTGTGTTATTTGTTTCGTAATCTATTTTTGTTGACCTTCATGGGAGACGAAAATCCTATCCGTACTCTTGGAGATTGCTCCAGACCTAGCCACGAAGGCTATAGGAACACCATTAAGATCCTCGAAGGGAACAATGTGGTACCTCTTCGATTCGACACCATTCGGTTGGTGCAAAACGGATGCACATTCCACGGACTTTGGTCCGAGGATCCAAACATGTTAATATAAATAATGTCTAAAAACATTATTTATATTTTTCGACCTCTCAACGTTTTGATAATAAGAAAATGTAAAAACGTTTACGATAAAAATAAACGTTTACAAATTATTAATTGTAAAATTCCATTTCTATGATTTGTAGTCACTTAAGGTATGTACAAACAAATCATTAAGCATGATTAGTGATCAAGAAAATATTTTTTTTCTTAACCATTACATTTTCACAAAAGTATTTTTACAAAACAAATAATAATACAAAATACTTTTTAATAAAAGAAAATGTTTTATTTAAATAATAAAATTTAAATCTACTCCCTCCCCCCTAATAGAAGCTTCTATACCAGATACAACCTTTCTCACAAAAAGACAAAAACATGAGTGTATCTAGTGGCAGCCCCCTGCCCCCAGGGACCGCCGGGACCGCCGCCAGCTAGCCGTTGGAAATCCTGTCTATAAATACTGCACTATTTCTGGCAGAAAAACATACCTCTTTGCATGAATTTTTCCAGTCTTCTTTCTCTCTCTAAAAACCTTCTTTCTCTCACTAAATCTCTTGATCACTAACATTGTTTGATCTTGTTTCAAGTGATCTAATCTCTTCTTCTCATCTCTCCTCTCCTCTCTATCAAGTGCAAGAGAAGAACATTCGTATTCGCCAAGAAACGAATTGTTATTTAGTGATCTCTCCTCTCTTCTTCTAAGTATCAAATCTCTATTGTAATTATCTTGTGTAATTGTGTGATTCGGATTGTGTGTAAATCTGATAGTGTAGATCTTGTGATTGTGTAGTGCTTGTGAAGTGGTAGATTGGTTCTAGCTAAGATTAGGACTCGACATTTAGCTTAGTGTCGGAAAATAGTGTAAGCGACGTGTAAATGGTTTTCTCCGCCTAAAGGGAGCTTGTTGACATAGTGAAATCTCGAGTAGGATACTCGGGGAGTGGAGTAGGGCGAAAAGGAGCTTCGTAGCCGAACCACTATTAATGTTGGCGTCTTGGTTTGATTGTTCCTTTCATTATCTTTTTATATTGTTATGATTGCTATTTAGTATTAGTTTAGATATTTACTTTGTTGATTCATATTGTTGATTGGTTGAACATACAACTCGAATCTAAGTATTTTGAAAACAAACTTTTAATACGTAAAACGAACCTGTAAACTATTCAACCCCCCTTCTAGTTTCCACAGTATAATTATTGCAAAGAATTGTTACTTAATCGTTTGTATTTGAGAATTGCAGTAATTATGGAGTACTTGGTGAAGATTAGCAAAAAGGCACGCATTCTGGAGCTTAAACGAAGAAATATGAAGATTACTGTTCTGACATCCTATACGCCGTATCCATCAAGGAAGATACGGCGTATTTGTGCCTGCACTTCACTAAATACCACAAAGGAACAAGGATCAATACGCCGTATCCAGAGGAGTCTATACGCCGTATTCAAGTTATGGTAATAAAATATTCTGGAAGATATCGAACGTGGTCCCTACTCCAAGAAAGCCCCGATACGCCATATCGACCAAATTCCAGACCTTATAGATAGAAAACCTAAAAACGGGTTTTCAGTGTGCTAAATCATATTTTCGATACCTCAACCACAAAAGTCGATTTTCAAAAGAGAAAAAGAGCAGAAGAGGTCGAGCATAGCAATTAATACCATAGGAAACAACTTGTAATCTCCAATACTCTTGTAATCGTTCAATTTTGGTATCATTCGCTAACTCGATTAGTTTACCTTGGCTAAATTATTACTCTTGTATTGATTATGACGTTTGAAGGCTAATACCTTCGGGTATTAGCCATTATTAGGAATATCTGAATGTTTGATTTGTTTATCTCGATTGATTAATTTATCGTTGACTATTTGTTTACGTTTATCAGTTTATACTTTTTTACGTGCTTTTGTATGCGACCTATCATTCAACTTGATCTAATGATACGGACCCAGTAATCTAGATGCCGGGATGGCTAAATTATTACTCTTGTATTGATTATGACGTTTTAAGGCTAATACCTTCGGGTATTAGCCATTATTATGAAGATCTGAATGTTTGGTTTGTTTATTTCAATTGCTTAATTTATCGTTGATTGCTTGTTTATGTTTATCAGTTTATACTTGTTTACGTGCTTTTGTATGCGACCTATCATTCAACTAGATCTAGTGATACGAACCAAGGCTCTCCATATAGTGATTTATACATCTAGACCAATCGGATTACGAATAATAACCTATCTTTTCCTTTAGATTGTAAGCTTAGTTGGACCGGCAGGTGACCCTTGGGATCAACGAGTACGTTCTTAATTAATTGGTAAAGACTTGGTTAGTGGACTACTAGTGTATGAATTGCCTTTAAGCAGTAAGTGGGTAAAGTCTCTATAAGCTAGGGTTTAACAAGATCACCATTGCTTTAATCCCTAAGATAGATTATAATCAGCAAATAAGGATGCTTTATGCGGATACGTTTAATTGTGACATAATTCTTCGTATCTAGGTCTTAGGAAGAAGTACCGCCTAAGTCTTAAGAATGATATACCGCCTCGAGATAAGTAATCATTGCACTAAATAAACAAACCAACATTCTAATTGGATTAATAATGGTTAATACAGTTTTCTTATATTTGGCTAGACCGCTCTTTTATCTTCTGTTAATTTACTTGCGTGTGTTTTAGTGTCTTAAGTTGATTTTAGTCACCACAAAACCCGTGCCAGTCTCTCAGGCTGAAAAGCCCCCTTATCCATTCGATTTAGGATTAACATAGGTTTAGCATAGGTTTAACATAGAATAGAATTAACTTAGTTTAGATAACCAAAATATTAATAAACTGAAATATTTTTTCTCGTTCTTAGTGATCGACACCCTACTTACCACGAAACTCCCATCTGACTGGGTACATTGCCTGTTAAAGTGTTATTTTTGGTAAAATCGACAAGATATAAATTTAAAACTTGAAACATAAATTACAACCACACAACAACACATCAAGTTTTTGGCGCTGCTACTGGGGAGTGAAAATTTAATCTTGATTTTTATTTGATATTTTGGTTTTTAACATTAGATTAATCTAACCCTTAGGATTAGTGTAATTTAGATTAGTGTATAATTCTGTATATTCAGTATATTTGCTTGTATATTTATTAGTTTAATTGTTTGCATGTTTAGTTGTTTTCTAATACACTGTTTCTGGTCGATAACCTGATATGGCGTATCCACTTCCATTGGATACGGCGTATCCAACTTTCTTGTCCAATACAACGTATTCATTCAAAAGGTTAATACGGCGTATTCAGATCCATTGAATATGGCGTATTGATTGTCTGATACAGAAACTGATTCTCCATATTTGATTTCCATGCTTAACTTTCTATCTTTCTTCAGACCAAATCCTGCTGATATTTTTACCTTTATCACAGGTCATACTTATCAGAGCTAGTTGATTGAAGAAGATACTACAAGAACTATGGTAGAACTAATTTTAAAGAAATACATGGAAAGTGCTCAAGCTGAATCAAATCCTACTAAGCCAAATACCGACGACGATATAAATATTAAACTCATCAAGGAATTTTTGATAAATTTAAAAAATAATGCATACCACAGAATGTTTGATGAAGACGTGGTGGACCACATTGCTAAGGTTCTTGAATTACTTGATTTAATCCAAATTCATGGTGTGTACTCCCATCGACTATGAATAAAGGTTTTTCCTCTTTCACTGATTGATGATGCAATACAATGGTGGATGAATGAGAGGGAAGGAAAAATTACCATTTGGGAATAGCTAGTAGAGAATTTTTTTTGTAAATTCTATCCCGAATCCCACGATGGCGAAGATGAAATGTTAGACAAAGGGGATAACTGGGCGATTGATCCACTTGAATTCATATCACGAATAAATTCATCATTCAAAAACCATATGAAAGTGGATGGAAGGACTAAAAATATATTATTCCATTCTTGGATCAATGGAAGTTGGAATGGATAACAGCATTTTAAACAATAAAGAGTGAAAGGAGTCTAACTATGGAAACCCCCTCAACACTGCTACTGATTCATTCTTCAAAGCCCATGACGAACATGACATTGAAGAAGGGAATGAGCTGAGACAAATAAAGCATAAAGAAGACAATAAGAACGATGAGCAACCTAATAAAAGGGTATGCAAAGCCGAGAAGTTTAAAGCTATAAAATAATCACTAGGACCTAACGAAGAATACGTTGCTATAAGAAGATGTGAATATAATACTTGGGAAAGAAACGAAGATAGTATGTCTCAAATCTATCAAGAAATTTTTCAGAAAAAGGACAACGGAAGGAAGGTGACGCGAGACAAAGGATTAAGGAAGCTGAAGAAAAAGTCTAACTTAAAGACTAGCTGAAACAAAAGTGCTTCCTGGGAGACAACCCGGATTGTTATTTATTTTTATCGAGTCTGTCTTCCCAGACATCAATACGACGTATCCGCTCCATACCATACGGCATATTAAATGTCTGGACCTTATCAGTCCTTTATTTTTATGCACTTTAAACATTATTGTCAGTTATGTCAATACGGCGTATTCGTGTACATGATACGGCGTATTCAACAGACTAACCCATATTTAGATACTTTTTACAAGTTTCTCAATATGGCGTATTCCAGTTTATGGATATGGTGTATTGGTCTCCTGTACAGTTTGTTTAGTTTATTTAGTTAACTGTAGATACCCGAGATAGGATTTTGCATGTTTTTCCTATATTTTGCATAGGACCTTGCTGAAAAGAAATCGACGAAGTTGGTGAAGTATCGATCATCTGGAATCCTATGTGTGATTGTAGTCATGTTGGCATACAGACGCATTTACAACACACATTCTTGCTCATAAACTCAACTTAGATAATCTACCGAGCAAAATATCAAGAGAGTTTCTCATTCTAATTCTTTTAATTCCCATTTTTAATGTTTTATCTATACAACGAGGACGTTGTATAATTCAAGTGGGGGGATGGGAATTAGAATGTATACTTGTCATATTTTTCACATAAAATGCTTAAATTATGCTCAAATTTAAAAAATTTCAAGCATACTTTTGTGAAATTACTTGTTACATAACCTGCACACAATAACCCTTATTAGATATTGTGAGGATTTAACCTTATCCGTTTCCAAATGTTTACCCAAATTCCACAAAAATATGAGTGTGCCGGTGATGTTGTAGACTTTAGAACTTGGCTTGGTATATCTATTCGAGACCACAATAATGAGTACTATGGATTTAGATGGAGTAACTTGTTTAAATTGGTAAATTTCTAGGATTACACCCAAAAAGCCTTTATATGTTGTTTTATTAACTAACTACACTGGTTAGTTAAATCCCCGTATAAACCCTTTGTTTACTCTCATCTTAAGAGTAAGATACCCCTAGAAAAACCAATAGAGCCAATCCTTTAGGAATAACACCAACTGTTTGTTTCGTTACACCTTTACACCTTAGCCTACCCTGTTAGATTAAGTCCATTTATCAGTTGCTAGTTGCTTAAAGTGTAAAGTATGTATTTCCCGAGTCTTGTGTCAATTTTCTATCTTTGGTACGGTTGGGAAGAAATTTGCACATTGCAAATGGGAATGTATAAAGTAGTCAAAACTCATGTATTTTTACTACCATCACAATTATTGGTACATCCGAAGAATGAAGAATTATCGAAGGAATTATCCGGAGTTATTATGATCGTGAAGATGGTGAAATTACACCGAGATTCGTAGTTAGTATATGTTTAAAAAAACAAAAAAATTAGAAAAATCGCAACAAAAAAGAGGAGGAAAGTTTAGACATAATTTTTTCGCAAAAGCTTAAACCGAAGGAATTATATGAAGGATCGATTATTCGTTGATACGTCTTATAAGTCAACGATGTAAAGTTTTGTATAAAGTGGTAGATATCGCCACTTGTCTTGTAAAAGTATGTAAAGTATGAGATGATTGGGAGTTGACCGTTACGGGAACGCCAACTTAGGTTGTTGTTTTTGATCAATGATCAAGACGTTTGTATATAGTTGTGTCTTTTTCATGATAACGGTCGGGAAAAAGTGTCTAGCAACTTGTACCTTATCTGTTTGGACTTAATCTATTTGTTTTGTAATTTTTATTTAACAACGATTTATTTCCCTTTCCTAATCATTAACCTTGGGTTTTACTTGAATGAGGATGTGATCGAGTCATGCATGTCTATTCCGTCGTTACGGCCATGTATACGTGATTCAGCTGCCTTGTTGGTTTATTACTTTTGGTGAAAGTTAGAAGATCCATACCCAATATCATTCTTCATCCTAACCCTTAATTAAACTCGAATGAGGATCGAACACACATGTCTATTCCGTCGTTACGGCCATGTATGTGTGATTCAGCTGCCTTGTTTGTACTTTTGGTAAAAGATTGTTAGAATGATCAACCCTAAGCCTTATAATAAAAACCTATTTTACCTTATTAAACTTGTTACTCCTTAGCTCTAGTGGTGGAGATGTGTATCCTTGCCAAGCCTATGATAGAATACTCGTCATGACCGAGCAATTGAGCGAATTAGTTACATGTTACCACGTAGATTAGTTGAGTGATTTGAGTGTTTTCATCTACCTATTTCATGAGGTGTTTGGTTGTGTACTTGTAATAGATCAAATAAATGCTTAAACGGAAAAATCCTTAGGGATACATTTTCATAAACTTCTAGAGGCTACTTGAGGACAAGTAGGATTCAAGTGGGGGGATATTTGATGACATTAAATAACGTTACTTTTATAGCATCATTTATCCTATGTAGCAAAGAATTGTTACTTAATCGTTTGTATTTGAGAATTGCAGTAATTATGGAGTACTTGGTAAAGATTAGCAAAAAGGCACGCATTCTGGAGCTTAAACGAAGAAATATGAAGATTACTGTTCTGACATCCTATACGCTGTATCCATCAAGGAAGATACGGCGTATCTGTGCCTGCACTTCACTAAAGACCACAAAGGAACAAGGATCAATACGCCGTATCCAGAGGATTCTATACGCCGTATTCAAGTTATGGTAATAAAATATTCTGGAAGATATCGAACGTGGTCCATACTACAAGAAACCCCTGATACGTCGTATTGACCTAAGTCAATACGCCGTATCGACCAAATTCCAGACCTTATAAATAGAAAACCTAAAAACGGGTTTTCAGTGTGCTAAATCATATTTTCGATACCTCAACCATAAAAGTCAATTTTCAAAGGAGAAGAAGAGCAGAAGAGGTCGAGCATAGCAATTAATTCCATAGGAAACAACTTGTAATCTCCTATACTCTTGTAATCGTTCAGTTTTTGGTATCATTCGTTAACTCGGTTAGTTTACCTTGGCTAAATTATTACTCTTGTATTGATTATGACGTTTGAAGGCTAATACCTTCGGGTATTAGCCATTATTATGAAGATCTGAATGTTTGGTTTGTTTATCTCGATTGCTTAATTTATTGTTGATTGCTTGTTTATGTTTATCAGTTTATACTTGTTTACGTGCTTTTGTATGCGACCTATCATTCAACTGGATCTAGTGATACGGACCAAGTAATCTAGATGCCGAGATGGCTCTCCATATAGTGATTTATACATCTAGACCAATAGGATCACGAATAATAACCTATCTTTGCCCTTAGATTGTGAGCTTAGTTGGACCGGCAGGTGACCTTAACATCAACGAGTACGTTCTTAATTAATTAATAAAGACTTGGTTAGTGGACTACTAGTGTATGAACTGCCTTTAAGCTATAAGTGGGTAAAGTCTCTATAAGCCAGGGTTTAAAAAGATCACCATTGCTTTAATCCCTAAGATAGATTATAATCAGCAAATGAGGATGCTTTATGCGGATACATTTAATTGTGACAGAATTCTCCGTATATAGGTCTTAGGAAGAAGTATTGCCTAAGTCTTAAGAATGATATGCTGCCTCGAGATAAGTAATCATTGCACTAAATAAACAAACCAACGTTCTGATTAGATTAATAATGGTTAATACAATTTTCTTATATTTGGGCTAGTCGCTTCTTTATAACAACCACATTTTCATAATGTAAAATATCCATCAATTAATTTAGATAATGTATCATATATCGTTATATATGACTCACTTTTTTTCAGGGAATTTTGCTTTATTACATTACATTACTTTGTCCCAATATCTCAATATGCAATATAACCTGCGTAACTTAAGTTAACGGACTCGGATAACCTACATATGGCAATCCTATCTTCATATATGTCAAGAAAACATCATAAAGTCAATATCATAATATCATTATTACAAGATGCATTATGTCCTATATAGGTACCATTGCAACTTCATATCAAACAGGCTTTAAACCATTATCGGATGCCCCTTATACCCTATTCTCAATGGATAGGGTTACCCCTAAAGTGAAAGCACAAGCTACTAAAGCATATCGTACAAGTAATTTGTTATCTCATTTAAATATAAAATCTCTTCAAGATCAAAGTTACAAATCTCTAATGCTCAATGTACATGTCATTTAAGCATGATATCTAATATAGCCGTTTTCCTTCGTTTTCATTCTTAATTTGTGCACCACTATTGAGTACAAGCTCTACACTCATTCTACAATGTTATAAAAACCCTAAATATTCCATTCATAAGCTTTCATACATCTTTTTACACTCAAAACCCTAATTCAAAACCCTAAACCCTAAAACTAAGCTAGTTTCTAAACCATGACATGTTTCTTGGCTTTTATCCATTGTAAACCTAAACCAACACTCAAATAAGTTGTAAAAACTTATTTTACAATCATATCAATCCTATTCAATCATTATTTTCATCATTACTTCATCTTTTACTTCACTGGTATGTATAACATATCTAAGAACCCTAAATGTACCTAATTGGTTCATTTAACCCGTTTACTCGTTTTAAACCATTCTAATCCCAAATAACCAACCAAGGGAAATGAGTTTACAAATCATTATTCTAATCATTAAACTTGGCGAATGTGCCAAGAATCAAAGAGCCTAAAATCCTTAACGAATCCAGATAAACCTAATTTGCCCTTATTAATCATTTTGAACCCGTTTATTCATTTTCTACCCATTCTTAACTCAAACCACGATCAATTATTGTTATATATCTTAATATACTACCTAGGATCAATAATCTATCAATCTTGACCCAATGTACAAGAAATGTAAAACCTAGAAGACAAGAAAACCTAATACGTGCCTGTTGAACCCGTCTCCATTTCTTCAATTCTAATCCGTTTTGCCCAACCAATTTAATCTTGATAATTACCTAATCCCAGACCTTGAAAAACCTATTTTATCTATCATGATCGTTTATTTATACCTTGTAATAGAAAAACTCTTGAAAACCATTGCCGAGTTCAATTGCTGACCGCACCATTCTAACTTCATTTTTGACCCACTTTAAACTCTCTACCATGTGCCAAATGCAACCTAAGATACCTTATAGACCACTTTATAGATCTTACCAGCAGCTTTTGACCACTCATGTCAAGAATGAAGGCACCATGTGCTTGTTTTTGCTCTATTCAGCCGCGGCAGCAAGAAGAGAAAGCCACCTCATTCAAGCTACTACTAGACCTCCCACCATTGCATTTCTAGCTTCAAAACCTTCAATCCTAGCTTGTACATGTGTCTAGACCAGAGATAGAGCTTTGCTTCGTCCTCTTGAACTCGCACAAGTATAAATAGAAGCCATCCTTGTTCATTTGAAACTCACACCACCCTTCTTCTTACTTAACTTAAGGCAGCAATCCTTTGCTCCCATATGATCCTAGGATCATAAAAGACGTTCAAGAAGTGAAGCCTTGAAGAAAACGAAGCCCGAGAGTCGTTACTCTAGCCGTACGAAGCCGAAAGTCCCGATTCCGACCCATTCCTAAGCCATAAGCTCAAACCAGGTTCTATAAGCTTATATTCTGCTCATGTAACATTATAATGTTCATATGATCTTGCTAAAATCATAATATAAAGCTTTGAACTCAAAAACCTAAGTGTTATGCCTTTTTGATCCAAAACCGTACACCCGAAACCCTAATTTCATGTTTTTACTTAAACTATTGAGGCTAAATTGTAAACTATTGTAATAATCTATCCTAATAATCTTATATAATGTTAAAGTAAGTGCTTTGATAAGTCATAAGAGAATTTGATCTTAAAACCCACGCGTTTTCATTTTAAAACCCTAATTTGACCCGTTTTACTTTTTAGCTTAACGAATCATTAAATTAAACTTGTGTTATGTTAAAACTTCATATTTTAGTTTATTATAACTTATAAATTGCTCTTTATGATAACTGAACTAGTTAAATTAAGCTTGCATGGCAATTTGGACATGTTTTGTAATTATAATCCATGCAAGGGGTATATATCGTAAATTTCAGAAACTTATAACTAAAAGGACTAAAAGTGTCATTTTATCAAAGTTATAACTATAGGGGTCTATTATGTCACTTTTTAAAGTATAAGGTTTACTGGTTTATCAATATAAAAGTTGAAGGACCAAAAGTCGTTAAAAATGCAAAAAAATAAAAAAAATACCCTAGGGGTCTATTGCAATTTTCCAAACCCCAGGGTCTAAAATGTAACATTTTGAAAAAGTATAAAATCATATTCAAAACTTACCCAGACATAACTTTAATTAATGCTCCTCGTGCTTAACATCTCCAGATATTGAATAAAATGCTTAAAACTGCTTATGTTCTATTCCTTTATATCAATATCATCGAGGTACTGTTCAAAATCATGTCTTGGGATCCCATATCATACCATATTACTAGGGAGCTTCATATTAGAAGCTTCATCTTTGGTATTTAAGTTCTGTCTGAGTTGTTGGGTTTACATTATAAAGTGCACTAGCTCCACAATCGTTTATGAGATGACTTCTAAAACTATGATGGCCCGAACAGTGTTATTATATTTTTCTATATCTAAACCAACTATCGATATCCAATACTTATATATACATGAAACTAAGTTGCCATATATTAACCCAGGTTGTCTGTGATTGCCGTGTTGAAGCCGTTACTTTCATTCCCTATACATTAGCTATCAATTTCCCTATAACTGTTCAGGTGAGTTCATAGCCTCGCTTTTCAATTATTTTATAAACCCGCGAGGGAGATACATGCTATAAACATGAATGCAATTATTTCTACATGTTATTTCAATTTACTATTGCCTAAGTAACTTCTTTGCCTTTAAGTCCCCATAATCATGAACCGTTAATTACTCTCCGTAGTAAGCGCGAATGTTGTGAATATATATATTTGGGTTGGACTCCCCGTTGGTGTATCCAGTAACGATAACCAATTGCACATCATTAGAAATCATGCGGGTATTTTGGCAAAGGTGCCCGCAGGGGCAATATTATCATTATAACCTAAGGCATCGGATTCATGAGCTAATGGCAATAATAAATTATGTTTTCAATACTGGGTGTATATCAACGTAACCCAAATATCGCATTTGCATTCAAATTATATTACTTAAACCTATGGATTTCACTCAACCTTTGTGTTGACTTTTTAGCATGTTTTATCTCAGGTAACTAATGGCACGGAGTGGCGAGGACATGAAGATGGAAAAACCGTTATCATTCACACTTTGTAAATACAGATGTTGGGACCTCTCTTTTGTAAAAACTCTGGAAAAAAAATAATGAATGATAACCTTATTTTCATAAACGACTCTTTTTGATTCGTTTTCTATGATTATGACTGTTGTACCTTGAAGTAATACCCCAGATTAGCTTCCGCTGCTATATGTAAAAATGGGGGTGTTACAGCTCTTTTATCTTCTGTTAATTTACTTGTGTGTGTTATTGTATTTTAAGTTGATTTAAGTCACCATAAAACCCGTGTTAGTCTCTCATGTTGAAAACCCCCTTATCCATTAGATGTAGGATTAACATAGGTTTATCATAGGTTTAACATAGAATAGAATTAACTTAGTTTAGATAACCAAAATATTAATAAATTGAAAGATTGTATCTCGCTCTTAGTGATCGACACCCTACTTACCACGAAACTCTCATCTGACCGGTATACTGCCCGTTAAAGTGTTGTTTTTGTTAAAGTTGGCAAAATATAAATTTAAAACTTGAAACATAAATTACAACCACACAACGACACATCAAGTTTTTGGCGCCGTTGCCGTGGAGTGAATTTTAATCTTGATTTTTATTTGATATTTTGTTTTTTAACATTATAATAATCTAACCCTTAGGATTAGTGTAATTTAGATTAGTGTATAATTCTATATATTTGCTGGTATATTTGCTTGTTTAATTGTTTATTAGTTTAGTTGTGTGTGTGCTTAATTGTTTTCTAATATACTGTTCTGGTCGATAACCTAATACGGCGTATCTACTTCCATTGGATACGGCATATTCAACTTTCTTATCCAATACATCGTATCCATTTTTATTAGCAATACGGCGTATTCAGTTATTTGCATACGGCGTATTGGTTAACAGTCTTAAATATCTTTGAAAGTCTATTTTTCTAGGATAGATTTACTTTGAATCATGTCTTACTTTTCAGGAGAAGCATCCGGACTTCGTCCATATCATTTTACCTACCCAGAAAGAAGGTTAACAATGGAAGAAATGTTAAACGAATTAATGACGAAGGAAAACGAGAACATGAAGAGATGAAGGCATTCATCTGTGAATTCCGAACAACCAACGAGATCTTATTTAAAGAAAGGAATAATTCATTAAGTGAGCTCAGGTTCGAGGTACAAGAGTTGTTAAATGTGATCAATAATACTCCAATGACAAATTGCAAAATTAAAGGAGTAACTACTAGAGGTGGAAAGACGACGACTCATGATGTTCAAACTAACAACACCAACGTACATGCCGAAGAACCTCTAGTGGTAAATCACGACAAACTAGTTGAATCAAATGAAGTCCTCGACAAAGATCAACCTCAAACATCCAATGAGCCTGTTATTCAACCATCTAGTGAGCTACAAACACCATCGATCCCTTTTCCCCGAAGGTTGAGAAAAGAAAAAGAAGAAGCTCAGCAAAGAAAGCTCTTAGAAAACCTGAAGAAACTCCACATCAATTTGCCTTTTACTGAAGCCCTAGCTCAAATGCCAAAATACGCTAAATTTCTGAAAGGTTTGCTGACAAACAAGGCTAAACTCAAAGAAGCTTGTACAATCACTATGAACGAAAGATGCTCAGCCGTATTATTGAACAAGCTTCCATCAAAAGAAAAAGACCCAGGGAGTTTTACTATTCCTTGGGACATTGGCCAATTGCATATCAATAAAGCGTTAGCAGACCTAGGGGCTAGTATAAGCTTGATGCCATATACGATGTATGGAAAATTAGGTTTAGGAGAACCAAAGACTACTAGAATGAGCTTAGAACTTGCGGATAGGTTGATCCAATACCCAAGAGAAATAATTGAAAATGTGCTCATAAAAGTTGATAAATTCACCCTTCCCATAGATTTCGTTATCTTAGATATGCCCGAAGACTCTAGGGTTCCCATAATTTTAGGAAGACAGTTTTTGGCAACCACTCGAGCTATGATATACATGTTTAATAAAAAAATAGCGCCAAGGGTAGGGGATGATGAAGTAATATTTGACGTAGATCAATCAATTAAGAGACCACCCACTGAAGATGATGAATGCTACGTGTTTGATGACTTAGACGACACAATCAACGCAGAAGCTCAGGAATTACTAGCAAATGATAAGTCTGATTCATTTTTACTAAAGGGACTAGAGAAATTAATTAATCAATCAGACCTAGAAAGCTGTGAATGTTTTGAAAGTAAGGCTGACGATGATTCTGATCCAAGGAAACCAATATGGCGTATCGATTTTGTTAATATGCCGTATTCAGTTGCACAGGAAATAGCGAGACCTGATAATGTTGAAAGTGAACACCTTTATTCGGCTAGTACTAACGAGATTGATGAGAAGAAACCTGAGCTAAAAAATTTGCCTCACCACTTAGAATACGCATACCTGCACGGTGACAATTCCTGTCCTATAATTATCTCATCTAAATTGTCCGAAAAGGAGAAAATGTTACTTTTACAGGTATTGGAGAAGCTTAAGGGAGCAATTGCTTGGAAAATGTTGGACATTAAGGGAATCAGTCCGTCATACTACACACACAAGATTCTAATGGAGGATGACTTCAAATCGGTCTTTAAACCCTAAAGGCGTTTAAATCCCAAAGTCCAAGATGTGGTGAAAAATGAGATAATTAAGCTACTTGATTTCGGGCTGATTTATCCAATCTCAGATAGTTCGTGGGTCAGCCATATTCACGTTGTGCCAAAGAAAGGAGGAATGACCGTAGTTTTGAATGATAATAATGAATTAATTCCTTCTCGCACAATTACAGGATGGCGAGTGTGCATCGATTATCGTAAACTTAATGATGCAACTCGGAAGGATCATTTCCCTCTTCCCTTTATTGATCAAATGTTAGAACATTTATATGGGAATGAATATTACTGTTTTCTTGATGGATTTTCAGGATTCTTCCAGATTTCGATCGGACCCGAAGATCAAGAAAAGACAACATTCACTTGTCCTTATGGGACTTTTTCTTACCAACGAATGCCGTTTGGATTATGCAACGTGCCTGCTACTTTTCAAATACGCATGACGACAATTTTCCATGACATGGTTGAAGACTTTATGGAAGTATTCATGGACGACTTCTCGGTATTCAATAACTCTTTTAATTGTTATCTCGCTAATTTAGATAGAATGCTTGCTAGATGTGAAGAAACCAACCTTGTGCTGAATTGGGAAAAATGTCATTTTATGGTAAAAGAAGGGATTGTTTTAGGACAAAAAATTTTAGGGACAGGTATTAAGGTCGATAGGGCTAAAATCGATGTGATAGCTAAGTTGCAATACCCTAAAAATGTCAAAGGAGTAAGAAGTTTCCTAGGGCATGCTGGATTTTACCGTAGGTTCATAAAAGACTTTTTAATGATCTCTAAACCAATGACCCAACTTTTAATGAAAGATGCAAAGTTCGATTCTGATGATTGCAAAAAGGCATTTACTATTTTGAAAGAAAAATTGACCACAACTCCTATCATGATATCTCCCGATTGGAATGCGCCCTTTGAATTAATGTGTGACGCTAGTGATTTCGCTGTTGGAGATGTTTTAGGACAAAGAATAGATGGAAAATTCAAACCAGTCTATTATGCTAGCAAAACTTTAAATAATGCCTAAGAACATTATACTACCATCGAAAAAGAACTTCTTGCAGTTGTTTTCTTTTTTGATAAGTTTCGTCCTTATCTTATCTTATCAAAAACTATTGTCTACACTGATCATTCTGCTTTGAAATATTTGTTCAGTAAATAGGATGCCAAACTAAGGCTTATAAGTTGGGTGCTGCTTCTTCAAGGGTTCGACATCGAGATTAAGGATAAAAAGGGGGCGGAAAACTTGGTTGCAGATCACTTGTCAAGACTTGAGAACCTAAAATTAGGAACATTCACGAAATAAGAAATCGCGGATGAATTTCTCGACGAACATCTAATGATATTGAAAGCCGAGCTAAATGATGACGAACCATGGTATGCTGATTATGTTAATTATATTGTTGGAAATATTGTGCCTCAGAAATGGACACCAGAATAAAGAAGAAGGTTTTTCTCTCAAGTGAAGAACTATTTTTGCGATTAACCATACGCGTTCAGGCTATGCCCTAACAATTTAATGAGGCGATGCGTTACTAGAATTGAAATCCTTGAAATCTTGGCACACTGCCATTCTGGACCAACTGCGGGACATCATAGTGCGTTGATTACTGGAAGAAAAGTCTGTGAATCTGAATTCTTTTGGCCTAGTATCTTTAAGGATGCTAAAGATTACGTGATGAGATGTGATGCATGTCAGAGGTTAGGGAACATATCATCAAAGAGTGAGATGCCTCAAAACAACATTCAGGTATGTGATGTATTTGATATATGGGGACTAGACTTTATGGGTCCCTTGATATATGGGGACTAGACTTTATGGGTCCCTTTCCTTGCTCAAGGGGAAATAAATATATATTAGTAGCAGTGGATTATGTATCGAAATGGTTAGAAACTCAAGCACTTCCTACGAACGATGCTCGCGTTGTGATTAAGTTTTTAAGAAAGTTGTTTGCAAGATTTGGAGTTCTTAAGGCTTTAATTAGTGATCAAGGGACACATTTTTGTAACTCTTAATTAGAAAAAACCTTGCAAAAATACAAAGTGACTTATAAATTATATACTGCATATCACCCTCAAACCAACGGACAAATTGAAGTGACCAATAGAGCTATCAAACGTATTTTGGAAAGATCGGTTGGATATAACCTTAAGAATTGGTCTGAAAAGCTTAACGATGCATTGTGGGCATTCAGAACCGCCTACAAAACACCTACTGGATGTACCCCCTTTAGGTTGGTTTATGGGAAAGCTTGTCACCTACCTGTGGAGATCAAACATAGAGCATATTGGGCACTAAAATAATGTAATATGGATCTTACAGTTGCAGCAAAAATCCGTTTCATGGAACTTAATGAACTAATGGAGTTAAGAGATGGAGCGTACAAGAACACCCGCATCTACAAGGAGAGAACTAAGAAATGGCATGACTCTAGGCTCCGAGGGGATAAAAACTTTAAGGTGGGAGACAAGGTGTGGCTATTTAACTCTAGATTTAAGGTGCATCCAGGTAAGCTCAAATCAAAGTGGTACGGTCTAAATGTGGTAAAAACTGTGTATCCGTGTGGGACCGTGGAAATCACCGATAAAAACAGAATAAGTTTAAAAGTTAATGGCCAAAGATTAAAGAAATACTATGATGGAAATATCGATACGGATGAAAGAGAGGTTTTTGAATTTGAATAAAATATGACGTAGAAGCTAAAAGAAAAAGTGTAACTTAAAGACTAGCTGAAAGAAAAGTGCTTTCCGGGAGACAACCCGAATTCTTATTTATTTTTATCGAGTCTGTCTTCCCAGACATCAATACGGCGTATCCGTTCCATACCATACGACGTATTGAATGTCTAGACGTTATCAGTCCTTTATTTTTATGCACTTTTAAACATTATTGTTAGTTCTGTCTATACGACGTATTCATGTACATGATACAACGTATTTGGTAGACTGACCCGTATTTAGATACTTTTTACAGGTTTCTCAATACGGCGTATTCCAGTTTATGGATATGGTGTATTGGTCTCCTGTATAGTTTGTTTAGTTTATTTATAATTAACCGTAGGTACCGAGATAGAATTTTGCATGTTTTTCCAATATTTTGCATAGGACCTCGCTGCAAAGAAATCGACAAAGTTGGTGAAGTATCGATCATCTGGAATCCTGTGTGTTGTAGTCATGCTGGTATCCAAAAGCATTTACAACACACATTCTTGCTCATAAACTCAACTTAGAGAATCTACCAAGCAAAATATCAAGGGAGTTTCTTATTCTAATTCGTTTGATTCCCGTTTTTAATGTTTTATCTATAGAACGAGGACGTTGTATAATTCAAGTTGGGGGATGGAAATTAGAATGCATACTTGTCCTATTTTTCACACTAAAATGCTTAAATTATGCTCAAATTTAAAAAATTTCACGCATACTTTTGTGAAATTACTAGTTACATAACCCGCACACAATAACCCTTATTAGATATTGTGAGGATTTAACCTTATCCGTTTCTAAATGTTTACCTAAATTCTACAAAATATAAGTGTGCCGGTGATGTTGTAGACTTTAGAACTTGGCTTGGAATATCTATTCGAGACCACAATAATGAGTATTATGGATTTAGATAGAGTAACTTGTTTAAATTAGTAAATTTCTAGGATTACAACTAAAAATCCTATACATGTTGTTTTATTAACTAACTACACTGGTTAGTTAAATCTAGTATAAACCCTT
>BQNB010092126.1:0-26691 GCA_026074375.1 Tanacetum coccineum | reverse complement strand
GAATAAGCTGGAAACAGCTTTTACAATAAGAACTAATAAGCAAATAAACTAGAAACTAAATAAGCTATTACTACTTTTTTATTTAAACTAAACTACACACTAAATTCTACTACTGAAATGAGCTACTGCGTTTCTATTAAATAGCCAAAGCCCAAGGGCATTTTTGTAATTTGCTGGAGGGAGTGTGTGTGCAAAATTTCCACGAAATTGTCTTCAACCACCAATGATTGCATTGGATCTAACAACCTAGTATCTGCCAGCGAATAATCAATTAGATCCACCAACCCCTAGCTGCTACGTGGTCTTCTGGAAGTAATCATATAGGCTCGCGTAACCGAGCCAACCTCTGAGCCAGCAATCTGAACCTCGAGCCAACCACCGAGCCTAACGAACCAATCATCGAGCCTCCAGCTCATCCCGAACCTGCAACACCTGCATATAATGATTAGAACGCCACATGTCACCACCTGAGTGGTGCCACGTGGCCTGACAACTGTACCGGAGCTGCCACCGGAGCCATCGTCGAAGCCACCGGTCAACGGTGGTCAACGACGATCAACCACCGTAGCACCACAGGTCAACCATCGCCGGACCACCAGTCAACCACCGGTCAACGACATTCAACGGTGGGTCAACGTCGGGTCCGGTCAATGGTCGGGTCGGGTCGCCACGTGGACCACTCTGAGAGTGCCACGTGGCATATGGTATAATACCACAACCCATGCCTCGCCAGGAGTCGAACCTGGGACTTGAGGATGGGAACTCAAAGCATCAGTTGTTAACCAACTGTGCTGAGCTACCATCATAGTATATATTGATTTTAATTCAATTTATGGACTAATAAGGATGATTGGGTTCAATTTATAATAAAAGGTTCAAATGGCTTGGTTCGGTCCAAATAAAAAGGTTCAAATATAAAAAGGTCAGTACCGTTAGACTAGTAATTTCATGCTCTTTCCAAGGAGTGCTCGAGGAATTTTCACGACTTCATTTGGATCTCGATAAACGCGAAAATGTCGTCGAAAGATACCCGAAATTCACCATTTTTGCTTCGTTTTCAATCATTTGTACCTGTAAGACATAATAACACAATACAAACATATTTGCAATTTAATTACTAATATTTTATGGCTATTAGTCCGTTTTGTAGTGTTTTCCAGGGCTAAAATGATGTGTGTTTAAGCATACATCAGTAATTGCTAAGTGTCCTACTTTGACAAGAATCAGAAGATAGTGGTAACACACTAGAGACCTTATTTGTTGCTGTTGGAGTTTTAGCAACACTTAATCTAGATTTTACAACTACAGAAGTAGCTCCTAAATTCCTAGATTTCGCTGCTATGGGGGTAATAAATAAGGCTCTTTTTACCTTAGAATCTCTAGACAAAGCATAACGAGCAACACATTTTTCATGAGAAAGTAAAAACACATCTTTACCACAAGAAACACAAACAATATATGAACCATCATTAACAACATTTACAGTCTTGGTATTTAATACACTTGCGTTTGATTGACATACATTCGAATACATTGTTTCGCGCTTATTAGAATCTATAATAACACTACTTGACATCTTTCGAACATGTGCAGATGATCTCTTATCATTAGTGTTCTTCAAGACACTATCCTTTGATTTATGGTTCTTAGACTTTGGTCTTCTAACACTATTAGAACTTTCTACACCTGTGGAATTAGAAATTGTTGATAAAATATAATGCCTAAAAACATTATTAATATTTTTCACATCTTTACGTTTTAATAATCACAAAATATAAAAAACTTTCAATGTAAAATTAAACGCAAACAAGTAATTAGTAGTAAATTTTCATTTCGAAATTTATATCACTTCAAGGTATAAATAAATAAATTCTTAACGCATTTTATGATCAAAGGAAAATTTTATTCAACCTCACACTTTTATAAAATATTGTAAACATTTTTATAAACATTACAAAATATTTTTTACAATTAATAGAAATGTTTTATTCAAAATAAACATTTTGAAATTCAAATTTTCGGACCTAAAACGGCTAGAAAGTTCCAGAAAATTCTCCCGGATCAATGTAAGTTGTAAACCTGTAACGACAAATGAGAAGCCCAAGCTAACTCTTGCTTCAAAACAATAGAATTCTTCTGAAGAAGATCATCTTCTGAATCCAAGTCAGTCCATGAGCTAACTTTGCCTGAGACGATATGGAATTTGTTAATAAAGATACTAAAAAATTATACTAATCAAAATGGAATAAAAATTGGGATAAGGTTATGCCAATGACATTACTACTCCACTCTGATTGACTTCAATCCAAGTCTAACCCGGCAACGGAAAGCACAATGGAGTGTTTGCTAGTATTATCAATCAAGCTAGGCCTATAATTAGTCGGTTCGAGTTTTAGACGCGGGGAGGATGACACAAAAACCTTATGCAGTAACTTGTGTTCAATCCAATAATGACCCACTGTCTATTCTTATAACCCCGCTCTTGATAAATCTTCAAAACTAAATGTTTATGTGTGTGTGTGCTCGTCGAAACCACAAGGGAAAAAGGAAGAGAATATTTTGTTTTCAAAATTTTGGAAGATGCATGTATATGAAGAAATGAGGTGGATGGAAGCATAATGGGTACAAAGGTTGGAAAAATTAGCTAAAATTTAGCCTTGTTGTTCCCTTTGCTTGCACACGCCTATATGGAATCCAAGGAAGGGTTCGGGTTTAACTTTTCGTGTTGGGATCACTTAAAAACAAAATTTTCATATCTTTAAAACGCCAACCGAACTTATTTAATATTTTTATTGCGTCAAAAATCATTTTTCCATAAACCTAAGTTATTCACACGACATCTAACACTTTTAATTTGCTCAAAATCCAAATTGAGCCGTTGTCGGCCGACACCGGACCGAAAAATACAAATTTTCAATAAAACTTGATCGAACCTTGCTCATCAATTTAATAACACTTCCAAACTCAAAATAGGTTTTGACAACTCGCATTTGACCAAAATTTCACCTTTTTACGACCGTAACGGTCTTTTACCGAATTTCATGAAAACAACCGTTTTCAGATAACTTTCAAATCGTACACTCACGATTTACGCCTTTAAACCATCGTTATTTCAATATTATGAATTTATTAAATAAATAAACCCATTAACACATCCCCAACCTTATAAATCTCCACACTTAATTAAACTGTCGTGCCGGTACGCGCTGCGTGACGATTTTTCGCTAAACGCGGGAAAACTTCCCGGAAAGCACTGAAAACCTCAAATCCACTCTAAAATAGGAAAATGAATCATAAATGATTCATTTATGAACTCAATACTCCATTAAATTCCCGGTTAAACCGAAACCGCCATTACGCAAAATAGTCAACAGAAGTCAACTTTTCAGCTTTCATCAGGAAAACTGTCAAGATCGAAAGACTTCAAAATACAAAACTATAATATTTTATAATACTTAACCCTGGAAATATTACCGGTTATCACATATACTATTTGAGGAGCTTCATCTTCTTCAATGACAATTGACGATGATGAAGAAGTGTTTTCGTTATCAAGAGTATTTGCAGCAGAATTATCTAACACTTTTGGAGAACTCATCAAATATTATTATTCATACCAAGGACCAAACTAATTATCCAAGTCTGTTTTTGATGGTAATGATTATAAATCTTCCAATGAATCTTGAACATTCGTGCAGTTGAATTCGGGTTCTAAATTGTTGCATTAAGAAGCCATAGTTGTGAGTTCATCAAACTTGACATGGATCGTTTCCATTATATTTTTGGTTCGACGATTATAGATACGAAATCCGCTTAATGACTCAAAATAACCAATAAAGATACCAATGTCAGCTTTTGGTTTCATTTTCCTAAGATCATCACGATCATTTGTTGGATAACACAAAGATCCAAACACATGAAAGTATTGAACATTAGGTTTTCTTCCATGAATCAACTCATAAGAAGTATTATTGTACCGAGTGTGTACAATAGAGCGATTATGAATAGAGCAAGCAGTAGCAATAGCTTCGGCCCATAGAAATTCTGGAGTTTTTGAAAAGATGAGCATTGTTCGTGTAGCCTCGACAAGTGTACGATTTTGACGTTCAACAACACCAATTCATTGAGGCGTTCGAGCAATTGAAGTATGATGAATAATGCCTAGCTTTGCATAAAACGACTGTAATTTCTCATTTTTAAACTTAGTTCCATTATCAGTTCGGATCTTCATAATTTGAGCCTTTAAATTCCTTTGAACTTGATTATTGAAATTAATGATTGTATCTGAAGCCTCATCTTTGGTATGAAGAAAGTATACCCAAGTGTAGCGAGAATAATCATCGACAATCACAAGAATATATTTCTTTCCATTGATGCTTTCTACCCTCATAGGTCCACACAAATCCATATGAATTAATTCAAGTTTGGATTCTGTGCGTGGAACTAACTGTGATGGAAATGAAGCTTTCTTGCTTTTGCCTTGCTCACATGTTGAACATAAGTGATCTTTAACATACTTAAATTTCAAAAGCCCATCAAATAGATATTTTGACGTGAGTTGATTAATGGTACCAAAATTCAAATGAGAAAGCCTTCGATGCCATAACCATGATTTTGTTGATGTTGTTTTGTACATTAAACACACTGGAGAAGAAGCCGCCAACTCAAAAATGGAAATAGTATAGAGATTAGATTCTCGAGAACTAGTAAGCAAATAATCACCCTCCAAATTCCGAACATAGCAAGTGTTTGAACAAAAGGCTACTTCTAAATCTCCATCACAAAATTGTCTAATCGAAAATAAGTTGTGTCCAAGGCCTTCAACATTCGTGAGATTGCCTTGAACATAATCTCCATATCTAGTGATTACTGCGAAATGATCATTCCCGAAGCAAACTATGAATTTTTTAATGAAATTTCTTAGCAGTGACAGATTGTCAGTCATATGCTTCAAGCACCTGCTATTAACAATTCAAAGGATGAGTTGGATCACTTGCATCACATGAAATAAATGCAGATGGAAGAGTGGACAGTTTAGCTACCCATTTCTGAGTGGTAACCGGTGTGTTAGATTTAGAGTGAACACGAGTATTACTCTTTGTTTCACTAGATTGTGATTGAATAGTTTTGCATTTGGGTGTCCAATTAAAACATTGTTGGTTTTCAAACCATTTCTACCACTTTCTACTTATTGCAATTTTGTTTTTCATGTAATTGCTAAGTGTCCTACTTTGACTATAATCAGGAGATAGTGGTAATACACTAGAGACCTTATTTGTTGTTGTTGGGATTTTAGCAATACTTAATCTAGATCTTGCAACTACAGAAGTAGCTTCTAAATTCTTAGATTTCACTACTATAGGGGTAGTGAATAAGGCTCTTTTTATCTTAGAATCTCTAGACAAAGCATAACGAGCAACACATTTTTCATGAGAAAGTAAAAACACATCTTTACCACAAGAAACACAAACAATATTCGAACCGTCATTAACAACATTTACAATCTTGGTATTTAATACACTTGCTTTTGATTAACATACATTCAAATGCATTGTTTCATGCTTATTAGAATCTATACTAACACTACTTGACATATTCCTAACATGTGCAGATGGTCTCTTATCATTAGTGTTCTTCAAGACTCTATCCTTTGATTTATTGTCCTTAGACTTTTGTCTTCTAATACTATTAGAACTTTCTACACTCGTGGAATTAGAAACATTTATGTTAGATTTAGAATCTAGCGTATGTGTCTTTGTTTTTGTGATTTTATAAATTCCTCTTGCTATTACATTTGCACTCTATTTTTGACTTTGCTCGTTTTTTGGTATATAATGTGAAGTGACTGGTTTTGACCTATCTGCATTGACCTTAGTAATTGACACTTTCTTAGCCTGACTGCTATGTTTTTAGGCAATGGTGTTACACAAAGAACTATTCATGAGGTCTCAAATTTGTCAAACTTAGTGTTCACATTCTTTCCATTGTTAACGGTTTTAAGCTTATTCTTGAGTTTAGTTATTGTCATCAAAAGATCTTGATTCTGAGCCCGCACATCAGCATAAGCATATGTCTTTTGATTAACATGTTCAATCAATTCATCAAGCTCTTTTTGATGTTGAGTCCGTGTTGCTTTTATTGAATTGAAAAGCTTTTGATATTCAAGTTTGATATTTTCTCTTTCTTTAACAACAGAATCCACTTGAGTTTTTAGCAACACGTTCTCTTCATTCAATGTTGATAGTTTTGACTTCCAAGAGACGTCACAAGCCATTTTCTCTTTTTGATGTTGTAGTTTAAGTTTGAAATTAATACTTTGAGCTTGAGATCGCTTAAAATTATTTTCAAGAATTTTGATTCTTTTGAGTAAATTGGCTTGGATATCTTTTGAGTCACTTGAACTTTTCTCAAGTTTATTTCTTAACATCTCATTTTTCTGTTCTTGAACAGAAAGGATCACACAATCTCGAATTTCTCAAGTCAAAGATACTTCCAAAAGTCGATCAATTTCTGTTTGTAAAACATTCTCTTTTAGAGATTTTTCTGTAACTTTCTGTTCCATTGATTTAAAAATATTTAACATTTCATGTACTTCATCAATGAGTTCTTGTTGAAGTTCTTTCAAAGTCGTTGACAAAGATTCAGACATTAGAATTACATCAGTTTTATAAAACTCCCTTAAAGAATTTTGACTATCAAACATCCATCTTCTTTTTCTATCTTCTAAAAGAGTAACATCAATTCATGTTTGTAGATCGTAATTGCTAAACCCATTTTTTCAAACATTTTTAGCAATTTACTCTCTTTTGGAATTTGTGGATTTGACGAATCTGATGTAACTTCTTTTGTCTCGGAACAATCATTGGAAGTTGAAGGAATGAAAAATATGTTTGTTCAACAGAAGGTTCTTCTTGAGGAACAAATGTTTCATAAAGAGCATTTAATTTTTCATAATTAAGTTTAACCATTTTGTTTCTCATTTTTAATTGACTTTCTTCCGTATCCTCTAGTGATATGAAGCATTTCACCATCATACATTTTGGGTTGTGCTGCAATGGCTTTCTTGAGACGTTCGGGATTCTTATAACCCAACCTGCTTTGAGAAAAGGATTGTAAACTTTATTTGGTGCTTTTCCAAGCATGTGAATTGATTGAATTGATTGGCCCATTTTATAAACAATTCGATCATGAGAACTCAATTTCTCTTTGAGATCATAAATATCTTCAAGATATCAATTTTCTCGTTCTTTGAAAGCATTTTTAGCTAACTGAGTTTCATGTTGAATTATTATCTTTTCATTTTCAATTTTGAAAAAATCACTTTCAATTTGATATTTTTCTTTCAAAATTCGCTCAATGGTGTATTATCAGCACGTATTTCACGTTTCAACTCTTCACATGTTTCTTTATACTTTGAACATTGAATTGTTTTTGACTCAAATGTTTTGACCCGATCCTTAAACGTCTCAAGCTCCTTTTGTAGCAACTGTTTTTGCTTTTGAAGCTCATTGTTTAATCGTTTTTTATTTTCAGCTTCTCTTTGAACATTATATGCTAGCATTTTAATATCATGATATTCATCATGAGCAGTTGAATCATGTTCAGATGTGCCACCATTATTTTCCACATAATGATCATCAAATATGATATTAGAATCAATTTGATCATCATCAGATGTGTGAATAATAGTTTGCGTTGCACACGATTCACTTGTTCATGAACCCTAGTTGAAGCATTTACCTCATTGACAGCCTTTGCATCATAAGATGGTTCAGATGCAGCATTAATATCAGCTGATTGAATTTGAGCCATCATGATTACTGCAGTAGTTAACTCTTCTAATATCTCCTCTCCATAAGAATTGACGAGCATAAAAACATTTTCTTCGTCCTTGAGGTTGCTTCCAACTTCATCTTTCATTGCTAACAACATTTGTTCTCTGAAATACTTTGCATCACGAACTCTTGGTTTTTGACAATTACGAGCATAGTGGCCTTTTTCATTACAGTTATAACACTGAACATTTGCCTTTCCCGGATATGACTCAGTTCGTGGAACACGCTGAACAATCTGATTGCTTTCATCATTCCCAGTTCTTGCATTAAATGCTTGATTCCTGTTTTGTCTCCCTGCATTCCTGTTACCATTTCCACCATAACCTGCATTCTTGGTTTGTATATCAACTCAACCATTCTGAATCATAGCTTGATTTCTTATGTTTGATGAAGTACGAAGACGATTATTGATAGGTATGGAGAACTTCTGAGTGATTGCTCAAGCTAATAACATCATGGTTGTTGTAAGCTTATATTCTTGAGAATCCCGTTGTAACTCCCTTTGATACTCGTATTCATAATCAGCAACTGATGAAGGATGTGTGACATAGTATGGTTGTGGTGAATAAGAAGAATTTGCATGAGATTATGATGAAGAAGCATTTGAATGAGCAAGAAGGGCTAATGGATCATGATTCTTGGCAGCTTTCTTTGCTTTAGATGCTTGAACATGTGGTTCGAATTGTACTAAAGAATCATACAACTGATCATATGAAACTACATCTCCTGTTTGATTGTGACGAACCATATTAACATATTTGCTCTATTTAGGTTGCAAGCAATTGAGAAACTTGGTGTTGATTGACACTGGAATAGGACAAACATTATTATGATCCATAATATTCACAAGTGTTGTCAATCTTTCATACACGGATTCTAATGATTCTCCTTTCTTTGCTGAAATTTGTCAAACTCATCCATGAGTCGTGAGTGTCTCACATGATTAGTAACATCAGAACCAAACATCAACCTTTTAATTCGTTCCCCAATATCCTTAGCATTTTTGCACGCATCCATTGAATTGTATATATCATTGGGTATAGCTTGAAGAAGATAATTCATGACTCTCACATCAACAATGTATTGCTTCTTGTTTCCCTTAGTCATTTTGGACAATGGTTTAAGTATCTGCTCAATAGGCTTGTTCGGATTAGGAATCATTGGCCTGACATAAGGTCCCTTCTCAATTGAACGCCACATTCGATCCCCCTCTTCAAGCTTATTATCTAGAAACCTTTTGAACCTACTCTCCCATGGAATATAATTCCCTTTCTTAAGCAGTGGAGGTCTTTCATTAGCTTCTGAGTCAGTTAAAGTTTGTTGATTTGAAGTAGACATGTTGTATCGAATGATTACAATGCAAACTTGGATCATTTTAGAGATAAAGTCTTGTAATCGTGAAGTTAACGAGCAATGACAACCTTGTCTTGTATTACAACACTTTTGATTGAAGTAACCTTGAAGAAAGTAAACCTTGATTTGTTACGAAAGTCTAAGTAACACGTAAGCTTTATACGAAAGCTCAATTTTCCAAGATTAGAAGATACGAAACCTCTTTCACTGTGTTACGAAACCCAAATAATGAGATACGAAACCTATGAAACAGTGTTACGAAACCCAATAACTGTGTTACGAAACCTCTGAAACAGTTTACAAAACCCCAAAACTGTGTTACGAAACCTCTTCCAATGAGATACGAAACCTTCCAATATGAAAACTATGTTACGAAACCTCTTGTTTACGAAACCAAGTCTTACGAAACCTCAACTGTAATACGAAACCTCTTATACGAAACCTTTAGATAGTAAACTGTGTTACGAAACCTCTCATATGAAACCTGTGATACGAAAGCTTGAAGTACGAAACCAAAACCAATCTTTTGATACAAAACCTCTTGTTTACAAAACCACAAATATACGAAAGCTTCCACAGTCTATGAAACCAAACGGTTACCGAAAGCTCTAAATTATGAAACCTCCTTTCGTAAATCCCAAATTACCTCTACTTTCGTAAAATCCAAGAAATCTCTTAATTTCGTAAATTGTGATAATATCAATGTTATCTTTTCAAATTGATAAAATTCTAGATTACGAAAGCTATAGAAAGTGTTACGAAAGCTAAACTATGTTACGAAAGCTAAGAAACACTTACGTATGGCAGTTACCGAAACCTCAACAATGATACGAAAGCTCAAAAACTGTAATACGAAAGCTATTTCCCGCCTAAAAACAGTTACCAAAACCTATTTCCTAGTTTACGAAAGCTCTCAAATCCATATTTTTCAATCAAATTCAATCCTAAGCAAGTATTTTTTGAAAACTAATTATTAACCTACAAAATGATAGTTACGAAAGTTATTTTTCAACGTTTTAAGATAAAAAAACTTATCAAATTGTAAATCTAATCATTCTACATTCTTACGAAACCTACTTTTCATCGATACAAAAGGTTTTTGATCAAAAATCCTTACGGTTAAGCTCGATTTGATCCACGAAACACACACTAGATCTCTCTCGACGATAGATACCACTTGTTATATGTCATGTTTGCATAGTAGATATCATACAAAAGTGAAAGAATATAAGGAGAGGAGCTAGAGAGTATTTTTCATCATTTTCAAAGTTTTCATTCCAAAAGGGAAAATAGAAATGGGAGGGAGAAGTGAATTACAAAATGTAAAGACTTGTATAAATACCCCTCCTAGATGGGTATTTATACTTATTGCTAACCCTATTCTATTTTCCTAACTTTAGTCAAACCTTGGTCAACTTTACTTAACTTTGACCAAGATAGACTTTATTACATTATAATTACTAATAAAACTATAAAACTAAACAAAACTATACAAAGACCAATTCATATAATAATAAACACTTTTCTTGAACCTAACAATCTCCCCCTAAGGGTTGATTATTACAGACGCTTCATCGTCGGTAGAATTGGTCTTCCATTCACAAAAGATTCCCATCTTCTCATCTGCTCTCGGTGACTCAAACGCTTAGTAATTTCTCTTTCAAACACTCTCATTATGTCACGATCTAATTCACTATGTAAAGGTGGATTCCTCTATGGTTCTGATTGAAAGATCTTCAGCTTTACTTCTTTCAAAACCTTTTCTAGTGTATCATCACAAAACTTTACAATCTTCACTAAGTACATAACCCGTTTCTCATCTTTGTTGTTCAAGTAAATCACACCCGTATTTGGCTTGTCGACTATTGAGTACGGTTCACATGCTTCAATACTAGGAAATGTCAATGTTGGTGCAGTTAAATTGACCTTGACTTGGTAACTCTCTATTCTCAATTGGAAATCATAAACTCTCTCCCAAATGACATGACTTCAGATGAATGTTATTAATGAATTCATCAACTTGGTTTCACAATAATTGACGTTCTTGTTTCGGCAAAGATAATACAAGTCTTCAATATAGTTTTTTCAGATACTTGAAGTCAACTTCAGAAAAACTATCTGGCTTATCATTCTCTCTCATCACAAATATTTGTTTCATGAAATACAAACCATGTGGTTGATCAGTAGTTATTCTGACAATTTCTGTAATCATGTGATTAGAGAAATAGTCTTCTGGATTGTTTCTGACTCTTCTTTGATTTTACTTGTACACTCTTTTATGCCATGAATCTTTCCAATGTTAAATTGACAACCGTGCTTCTGGAAATCATTCTGCGTGTATCTTGTGGAGCAAAAGAATATACTTCTTCTCCTTAGTATTTCCATTCTTTAGAAAGAATAGATATTTGTTATACAAATAACTTGGAGGTTCATTTGGATTCCTTTGTGGTCCAAAGAATATAAGAGGTCTTGGTACTGGACGTCTTATATCCTCTTGTCTGCTTTCTTAAACTATCTAATTTTTCATAAAATTTGTTGCTTGTTCCAAATGGTAGGAATTCTCTTCAGCATTCTTGAACTGATTACTTAACATATCATTAAGCTAGATTCCCATACAAGTTAGGATAACAACGAATATAGGTAAATCATTGATGCACAATGTGAAGTAAGCAACAACAATTTTGGGTGTTTCCCGTCAATTCATAAGCTTGGATCGCATTGGATTTCTAGTTATCACATGTTTGATCCTTTACAGGATCTCCCATGTCACCTACCGTAGTGCTGTTTGATTATGACACTAGAAGAATTAACATTCATCACTATGAAATACTAAAGAGCATCACTCTGAATGTTTTGGCAAGATCATAAGGATAATGTGTAGGAATCTTTAGTACACTTGTGTGCTTATTTGTGACATACGAGCGTATTTTTAACATTGTGTCATAATGAGATTTATATATTGATCTGTTTTGGCTCTATGCCTAATTTGCGCACTTTGGTTTTAGTGATCAGAGGATGGAGCTGACTGCCACCTTTTCAATATCAACAATCTTAAAGTGAGAAATCAATAGATAACGTGTGTATCTTCGTGACAAATGAGACAAGAATATTTTGAAAGAAACTTGAATGGTTGGGAAGGGTTGTGTATTGCATCAATATGTCCATGAGACGACTATATTCATAAGACATCATCTTTGTGATTTATGATAGTTTATGTATTGACCCAGTTTCTGCCTAAAGTTTTATGAAGGGCTTCTTTCTTTTCACTCTTTACAAATCATTTCTTTTTCATTCTTCAACCCCTTCAATGTTTACTAAGACGTCATTGCTATCACCATGTTATGATTGTTCCGGGGATAACTCATGTCTTAGTCAACAATATTCCTTTTTTCTCATTCATCTTCAAATCATACCTAAGGACTTCTAATCTAACTATGGAATGTCTATGGGTAGATCCCTTCGTTCTGGTTGGATCATAGGACAATAAAAACCCCTAACCTAACCTTCTTTTACTTCACACTGACGTTGAGAACTAGTTTGGTTGTGGTAAGAGAATCGAAACCACACAACCTGTTTGAAAACAATTAAAGTGTTGATATAGATCAAAACATTTAACACTTTGAAAGTTTCATTGTTTTGAAATACCCCCTCTACACATGTGCATCGATATTCAAAATTGTTTTGCACATGGAGGAATGAGTTTATGCATTTTGAGTCTTTAAATCACATAACATTTTTCTAGATCACATTTTATCTCATTTTCTCCCCCTTTAAAAATAATAAATCTCTTAGTATTTGCAATACCAACTGATTAAAATTTGACACGAAAAAGATTCACGGGAAGAAAAATGTTTTGAGCATAAATATATTATGGAACATTTTCCTCTTGTTTCCCCTCAATTTCACACAAATATGACACCACTTATTAATTATGACATCACTTGTTAGATTGCAGTACCACTTATTAAAGAAGGCTATAACATTGTAAGTTCTATGTGAAATCGAGGTTGAGCCAATTTTATATGTTTTAAACAAAATGAGAAAGTTAGTTATGTCAAAGTATGTTTATATCTAACACGGATGGTCACTAAGACACTAACGATGGTATCTGATTTCTCTAGACCGGATGTAGCTTCGATCGCTGGCACGCTTGTCAATATATACACATGTAAATAACTATTTTTGACATTTAATATGTTTCACTTGTTTAAAAAATTTGAAACGTGGAGCACACAATTTTGAAAGGTACCACGAGTTAACACTTGATGTATGACTTTGAATAAATCTTTGACAAATTATGCTCACACATTGAAAACTTAGTTCCAAAAGCTCCCCCTTAAAATATGATCCATTTATTAAAAACTAAAATGAATTTTAAAAGTTTTGAGAGAATAGAGTGCTGAACATACAATTTTGAAAGATACCACTATTTGTAAAAACTTGACTTTTAAAAGTACACTTGAAAAATTATGTTCAACATTTTTGAAAACCATTGTTACTGGAGCGCTAAAGACTTTGAATGTCTTTCATATTGACGTTACTGAATTGTGTCAGCTCAAGTCTGAGATGTTTTAAATTTCTTGTTGTTAAAGATAAATGTGCATGATTCACATTCTCCTTTGACATTTGGTCAAGGATGCAATCTGAAACTGATTACAAGCCATTGTGTCTCGAGCTCAAAACCTTGATTGTTTTGTTTAAGATGCTAAAAACCGAAAAGACTTCACTTTTCATTGTCAAGGATAAGCGCACTGATGTGTACACCTTCCTTTACATTGGAGTCCGGGTTATAGTCTGAAGTAATGGTGTGTCTTTGTGTAGGTTGTTATTTTAGTTATCAAGTTTTGCAAGTATATTTTACCAACTTAACCTAGAACAACACTTTAACGGGCAGTATACCCGATCATATGTAGCTTCGTTGGTAATTAGGGTGTCGCTCACTAAGAGAGAGATCGTTAATCTATAGTTCTATCAATATTTTGGTTAACTAAACTAAGTTAATTTAAACTATGTTAATTCTAATCTATGTTAAACCAATGCTAAACCTATGTTAATCCTAATTCTAACGGATAAGGGTGGTTTAAAGTATGAGAATCTGGCACAAGTTTTGGTGACTTAAATCAATTTAAAACACAATAACACACGCAAGCAAATAATCAAAAGATAGAAGAGCAGTCTAGCCAAATATAAGAAACCTGTATTAACCATGATTAATCAAATTAAAATGTTGGTTTGTTTATTTTAGTGCAATGAGTGCTTATCTCGAGGCGGCATATCATTCTAAGATTTAGGCAGTACTTCTTCCTAAAACCTAGACACGTAGAATTGTGTCACAATTAAACGCTTCTGCATAAGCATCCTATTTGCTGATTATAATCTATCTTAGGAGATTAATAATGGCGATTTTATTAAACCCTAGCTAATGGAGACTTTACACACTTACTGCTTAATGGCTCTTTATATACTAGTAGTCCACTGTCCGAGTCTTTACCAAAGGAATCAATATGTTATTTATTGATCCTATGTCACCTGCTAGTCCAACTTGTTCACATAACCAATGGTAAAGATAGGTGGTTCGTAGTAAACAAACAAATTTAATATACCGCTTATTAATTATATATATTGTATAATGTATTATAATTTTAATATTAATATATTAATTGGTATTAAATTTATATTTTATTTATATTATATTATATTTATTATTTATATATTTATTTATAGTATTAATCCTGTAAGAATTCTTTTGCCAAAATACTATCTCAACCAAGAGAAATATAAGATAGAAAATCCCACAAAATAAAACACAATTGTATAATTTTATCAGGAATTAATTTTTTTTTCCTCGGGACGTGTCCCCAACTAAATCGTGCATTGAGAATTTTGAATATTCGGATTCCGAGCTTAGAATGATAAGGATACTTTGAATTGGATGATTAATACTACAAAAGTAATAGCAAGAATTGAAAAAACAATTAACTAACACGAAAATTAAATGCCAAAAATTGTATTAAACGGAGCTAAAACTAAAATTTAAAATCTAAAAAATACGACTTTTATCAACTTTAATACCTAAAAATCTACAAATTTGAAAATCAAAATTTTAGGAAAAAGAATTCAGTAATATTTTTAACTATTTTTCATTTTTTAATGATTTTTCTAAGATTAATGATTTAATCAAAAATAAACTTTTCATAAAAATTAACACTACAAATTTTTTCTTTTATTTTTCAAAAATATTCTAAGATTTTAAATGAAAATAATGGCAAGAAAGAATTTTAATTTTTCAACTGTTTTTCTATTTTTAATGAATTTTCTAAGAAAAATGAATTATCTAAATTCTATTTAAATTTCTAGAAAATACAAAATTAATTGGAAAAATATAGAAAAATGGTTTTTATAAACTAAAAAGGTGCAGAAAATGAATAGTATGAAAAGCCCTAATTTTTATACCTTAATTGAACCCTAATTTGTCCAATTAAAACTAACCCTAATTTTTATTTAAACTAAATTCTAAAATATTAAAACTATTTTATTTAATAAGAAAGACAGGGTAAAAAGTGCAAGAAATGAAAGTATAGGGTAGGCGGGCGAATATTGAAAATTTTACACTATAAAGAAAACTGTTGACCCTAGACTATTAGAAAAGTACAAAACAGACCCTACGAATTTGGCTTATTAAAATTTGAGAATTAGCAAAAACTTAAAACTACAAATTTGTTAAACAGCTTATTATCTACAACATTAACAAAAACACTTTCACTTTTATCCACAGAATAAGCTAGAAAATAAGCAATAAGCTAACTGTTACAGAAAGTGCTTGTTTAACAAGTATTTTGGATTTTAGCTTATTAGAGCTTATACTGATGAAATTAAAAAACCTAACAGTTGCTGATGTGAAGCATAAAGTGTGTGCTGAGAATTTTAAACAAAAACCTACCTAATATTTAAACAAACTTATCAAGAAAAATCAAACTGAGAGCAATTCAATCCAAGTTTAAACTGTTTGGATGAGCTTATTCTAAAAAGCTAAAACTGCTATTTACTTGACTTATAAAACTAAAATTTTGAAGATAAACTCTGCTAATGGAGATTTACTAAAATGCTTAATTTTCAACCCTAACTCCTAATGACAAATTCTTAAAGGAAACTAGAATAATGCATAGCAACAACAGCTTTGACTGTTGTTGCTGATGCATTTGGCAAAATCAAATGAAGTGCAGGATTAGCTTTGAAATGAAGACTCATTAAACCTACTATCTAAATGTATCTAAGTTTTTTAACAACTAAATTTGAGTTCTAGAATGGCATAAATCTTTAAACACCAACTATTCTTACTTCTCTAAAACTGTCCTGGTGCAAATACTAACTTTTTAAACTCTAAACTTTTTAATTCCACACACTAACTACTAAAACCTTTGTAAAACTTTATACTATGACTAGACTCAGCTATGCAAAGAATTTAGACATAATACTTTTGACTTTAAGAGTCAAATGAGCATATATCCAAACACTCCTTTATGTGAAAATGCCTAAACTATAGTGATCTTAAAACTGATTTAACAACTAATTCAGCTGAAAACTTTTAGCTACTCAACCTAAAACTAATCTAATGAAGCTTATTAACAACTAAAATTCACAGCTTATTTGAAAGAAATAAGTACTTCCTCTCCTAGGCTTATATTTCTATTTATGACAGAAGTGAAAAAGTAAATTTAAACTTGACTTTAAACTAAACTAGCTTAGAACTACAATCTTATAGACTAACTAAACTGAATTAAACAGTAATTATCATGAAAATTTAAAAGAATAAGCAAAAAGCAATAAGCTATTAATATTCTAAAATGAGTTTTAGAAAGCTAAACCTGACTTTTTGGAGTCTCAGAACTAGAGGTCACTCCTTGTAGAGTGAGTGACCTCAAATTAATATCCTATTGGCTTCCAAAGCCTCTAAACCAAATAGTAATAAGGAAATAAGCTATTTTCAGCTATCTACCTCATTAACTCCCAAATCTAATCAAATGAGCTCAAATGAACATGATGAATGTAAAATGATGAGAAGGAGTAGAAGAATGACTAAAAACAGTATTTTAACTAATTTTAAGCTTGTGAATAGAAATAAGCTCAATTGAGCTTATTGAGGGCTAATTGACTAAAATCGACTTAACATTTGAATTAGAGTTCAAGTAAACTTGGAAAATGAATTGTATTACACAAATAGATGAAGTACAAATTGAAATGAGGAAAGTACAAGTGATTTAAACTGAATTCAAAAAACTAAAAGTAAAATGCTTATTTTTAAAGGAAATACAAAACTGAAATTTAAAAACAAAAACAACAACTGAAAAAGTGATGTCCTAGCCTCTATTTATAGAGAAGAGGTGAAGAGAGGGAAAATTTCTAGAATGATCCTTTTAAATTTCAGCCCTTGATCTTTTTGAAACCGATTTGTGGCCGTTTGATGAGTTGTATGATGTGTCCTGGCCAATCATGTGTTTACACGTGGTGGTTGTTGATTGGGGAAGGCTTATGAACGATTTTGGTTATTTAAAAAGGAGCGGGGGTGGGATTTTCACGAATTGGGCTGTGGGAAGAAAAGGCGGGAAATTCAGTTGTAGGGTTGTTAGGGGCTGCGAAAAACGCGGCTTATTGTTTGAAACTTTGAAGTAATTGCAACACTGCCCTTGTCATTGCCCCCGCCTTAAATAGTGTAAAACAGGTTTCTGAAATTGCAAGTTCGGCCCTTGTGGTTTTTCTTCTCTTTTTCTTCTTTATAAAACAACTTTGCACCTTTAACAACTTTAGCCCTTGATACTTCAAAACTTCAAATGAGCTCTTTAGACTTTGAAGACTTGTCAATAATGGCCCTTTGACTTTATTGTTTGACTTTTGACTTCCTTTATTTCTTTCTTTGACTGTGTCGGGCTGATCCGGATGTGGTCTCTGGCTGATTTCTTTGTCTTGCTCATTGACCATCTTGGTCCATTTCTTCCTCTCTTGTCGGTTTTTGATCGTTTTTGCTTCTTTTTGTCTTTTCAATCCTTACCTGCACAATTGGACATAAAAGCACACATTTTCTATTCTTTTGGCATTTAATTGGCTTTTATTTGGCAAAATCCCGGGTAAATTAATGTACAATTAAGCAAATATCAAAATTCCCCAAACTAAAGGATTGCCGTGTCCACACGCAGGTTATCACTGTGTAACACTTTGTAAACTAAGAAGTTACCAAAATGCCCTTGGTTAGAACCTTTTATGAACCACCTTTTAAAACAAAATTTTTTACTTTTCTCTAACATATAATCTCTTGGAAACACTTAATGGCCATCATTTGCAACTTTGCAAACTTTGTAGGCTCATCGAAATAAGGCTACTCCCGATTAATAAGAGCACAAAAGAGGAAATTTGTCCATCCTTGACTTTCTCTCAACTAGACTAAACAAAAGCTGATAAACAAGATCAAATGTCAAGTATAAGTCCAAATGATTAAGCTCTTATACTTTACAACTAGTGAACTTTTCACTCCCGGGAAAAATATAATGATTAAGGTGTGTGCACTCTTTTAACATTCAACCATAGATCAATTTATCTTCATAGTTGAAATTCATCTAAGCTTTACAAATAAGCCTTGTGAGCTCAAATGTTAATAACATAGATAAATCTCGACTCAAAGCTAAAAGAGATTAGGAAACAAAACTTATAAATTGATTTGAGAAAATGAAATTTTTAACCATTCTTTTTATTTTCCATGTACTATAATTATTTTTTTCTGCAATAGGAATGTTGTTTTAGATTTTCGAAAACCCCCACTTAGGGCTTTCCTCCCAAATAGAATATCGCAACAACAACCGTGTTCTTAGTTCGAACCCCCACTCCCGTGCTGCTTAACGTTTTGTGGTTATCGCGACAACCCCTTTTCCTACAAAGCTTAGAATCAGAGTCCCATTATTGCAATCATCACCTAAGGCCGCGCACCCTAGTGATGATGCCTACGAAACCTTGATCCTACGTACATTGTTTTATCCTTAGTTGCACCCAACCATCCGAGTCTTCCTCTCAACTGGATACGCAACGTATTAAAACTACATATATAGCTTTTAGTTGATTCAATTTTTTCGAATGCTTCATTGGCACGAAAAATAATGCTTTTGCATTAGAAATGCTTCATTGGCATTCTTTTTATAATTATCTTTTTGATGAATGGAAAATTTTCATTTTAGGAAAGCAACTTATAAATTTGAAACCAAAAATCTTACTTACATGAATTATTTTCAAAATGTAAGACTTTTTCTAAAGACATTGGTTGACTTAGCTAAATTAAAAAGAGCACGTATGATTAAGTGTGTTAAGAGCTTATGGGAGTAAAAAAGACAACAAATTATTCATATACGCTTTAGGTTTTCCAAATAAAACCTTGCTTAAACAAATACCACTTATATTTAACTACATCATTTCTGTTCTTCACTTTTAAAATCCAAAGCAATAGGAGTGTGAAAGCATGGCCCTACAAAAGGTAGGTTAAAGAACTAGCTAGGGCATTTTTCACCCGGTCAAGTCAAAATTAACTCCTATTTCTCACCAACGGACTACCAAAAAGTGGTGTTTTTTCCAAACTAAGCTTCTTTTGAGCTTTTCTTGTAAGCAAAAATTTAAAATTTCTCACTTTTTTTCACAAAAAAGGTAATTCAAAAAGATTCAAACAAGGTTGCGTGAAGTGCAAGTCAATATCGAAGATATCCTTCCCCAAACTAAAATGAAACTTTGTCCTCAAAGTTTAAAAATAAGGGTCAAAAGGAATCTTTAACAAAAATTCTATGGTCTTGCCAAAAGAATAGATGTTAGTTCGATAAAGACAAGGATAAGAGATTAGAGTTATGAAGAGAAGATTGGAGACCATCGATGGAAATTGTAGGAATTGCTTTGTCCTTCCACAATATTGAACCATGAAGCTTCCAAAATCCGGAAAACCTAGACAAAAAATCACAAACAACCAACAAGAGACGAAAAAGAGCAAGCTTCCTCTCTTCTTTTACATTGTTAGCTCAAAACATCTCTAAAACGGCTTAGTTTTTGTTAACCGAGTACAAGCTATACTCGCCCCCGAATTAATTTGTCCTTGGGGAAGCAAAGAAAATAGAAAGAAAATGAAAAAGAAAATAAAAGGATAAGCATGGGGTGCCTCCCACGAAGCGCTTGTTTATTATAGAGTCCCCTTCGCTTGACTCTTTCCCCAAACTAGTTTTTCATGGTGGGTAATAGCAATGGTGAAGAAATTCCAAGAGGTGGAAACCTCCCCAAACTAGAGATGAAAGATATACCAAAGCATTTTTGATTCCGGGTTCAACAAACTTTTTAGAAAAGATTGTTAAGAGAGAAAATGTGAACCCAGAAAATGCTTTGGTAACATGAAAGTTCATTAAGGGTGGGTGGGAGGGGTCAAAAATATCATGAGTCAAAAGAGCTTTAGATGGTGCTAACTCTTTTGAACTCTTATCCTTAAAAGCATCATTACAAAAATCCCCGGTTTTAAAAACGTTATCTCACTCCCCGTGGAGTAAGATGCGGGTAAAACCTCAGGATAGGTGACAAATGGTAAAAATGATCGGGTAGTAAATGTGAAGGAATCTTCCTCTTCACTGAACAACATTTTCACCTATACTCCAGGGAAAGAGAGTTCACAAGTGTAATTTCATCAAAAACATTAACTTTCAGCCCTCACGGGGACTCATCATCAAAAAAGTAAATGACTTCGTACACGTAAAGAATCATTGAGCATCAAGGGGGAAATCATCATAAGAACGTAGTATCCTCCCCTAAAATCACGTCACATCTCGATACCCCGTGTATCGAGTTATCCGAAAAACTAACACATCCCCTCCTCTAAATCAAGATCCACAACTTGTGGATATAAAGGAGGGGTAATTTGTTGGAAGAAATCGGAAAAGGAGGAGAAATCGAATAAGGAGGAATAGACTAAAAACGTTAATACATTTTCAATTAAAAGATACTCTCGACTAATTTCTCCCCCGAAAAAAAGAAGGGAAAAAATTGTCAACGATCTTAGAATGTCGAGAATCAATCTCTCCTCCGTCCTCCTCATATTAAACAAATCATAAAAAATCCGTCATCATAAATCTCATCTTTGTCGGTATCATCGTCTCGACACAAACTTAAACGATTTCTGGAGAAAGTGAGCAAGAAGAGCAATCACTTGTGGACTTCTTCGTAATAAAGAATCATCGATGTTCGAACAAATTACACTCCCCCAAACTAAAGTCATCGGACTCACTTGGGTTTGAAACAAGGGTCTCAACACTAATCGCCTCCGTTTCCGAAGTAGTGTTGATATGCTCGTCTCCCATTATGAGCGAATCCTTAGGCTCTACGTTTTGCGAAACGGGAGTGTGAATCGTATTCGGATGAACCGCATAAAATCCCAAATTATCGTCATCCAACGTCATCACAGTAACAGAAAAGCTGTAAACGACAGGCATCAGGCATACTTTTCATCTTCCGTAAGCCTTTCCCTCCTTTTTTCGAACTTCACTTCCCCATATATTAAAATCCTTGGCTTAAGTTTTGAATCTAATTTCACAATCTCTCTCGTATTCTTCATCAATCTCCTCGCCTCGAAATCTTTTATAACCCAAATCCACTCTTGGATTTCTTTAATTTTGCGATCAACCAATTGCTGCTCATGCCTCATTTCCTCGATACTCCATATTCTCTTTTAACCGTTTGTTCTTCCGCGATTTGCTTTTTTAATTCCGTTAACATTCTTTGATCTCGTTTTAATTCTTCAAACTCTTCAAGAATTTTATTAAGGGCTTCTTGACGATAGACGGATTCCTGCGGAGGTTGTGGGTGGTTAAAACCGGAATAATCATAACTCGGATTAGGTTTCATAAGCAAAGTTTTCATTGAGTCGTGTTGACATTGATAATCAAAATGAGGACCTCCGCAATAAGCACAACAAAGATATTGCTGAGAAAAACTTGGTGAATTTTGTAGATAATAATTATCACTAAAGTTTTGATTGTAACACGGCTCCTGTTCATAGACAAACGGGAACTGTGGAGGACAATCATAACCATAATGAGCATTATTTCCACACAACTCACACAAATAGGTCTCAAACTGGGGTTGTGGAGGATGATAAGAAAAATTTGGAGAATTATCGAAAGAATTCGGGTTTGGAACATAAGCGAATGAATTTTCAGCTTCATAATTGCATGTCGGGTGAACAATTGGCGCAAAATCTGTAGGAGCTCATTAAAGGTTTGATTGCATTGTTCTGGATTAGAGATAATCGGTAAACTTTGGTGTACAATTATAACCGTAATGAGCACGCATTGCCACAAGATTTACAAATGCATTGTTGACAAAAAATCCCATTTAATGAATTACCGCACTCATAACAACAATTATGGTCAATTTGTGGAGGTTCTTGCGAAGATTTTTCACCGGGGTCTTGATTGACAACGCATGGCTCTCGAAGAGCATTAACAACGTTGGTATTGTTGTCGGATGATTCGGAAGTATTTTGAAAGTCTTGGAAAATTCCATTTTCAACACAATATGCAAGCAAATCTTCATCGAATTTCTTTCGTAAAAATGCACATCCACGACAACTCGGACCATCAACCGGGGTTCCACATCTTGCACAACACGGAGAAGGGTCGGGTTCGGGAACAAGAATCTGTCATAAGACTCCCATCGACAACAATTCCTTATGTACAACTACCACAATTGAACACGTCTTTTGATTGCATAACGGCATTTTGAACCGATTAAGCTCCATAAGAATTAAACCGTTATAGAGATAAAGAAAGATTAGAATTAAAAAAATGAAGGAATAAGAAGAATATTTTAGCTTTCCGAATATAACATAAAAGAATTTGAGATTGAGAAGATTCTTTTTGGGGGGAATTAAATTTTTTAGTATTTATTAGGAATGAAAACAAAAATATTTTTGGTAATCGCTTATTACAAGCTTCACGATAAGTCTCTAAGAGTACGCACAAGTGAGCGGAAAAGCTTAGCGAGCCGCAATGACTACTTAGAGAATAGCTATCACTTTCCCTTAAACTCACCTTTTAGTTTGTAAACTTAAAGGTCCGTCGTACCTCGCAAGTACTTCCGTTTTTTTGGTTGTTAATTGGAATGGTTTAAGAAGGATAACTAGTATCCAAATGTTTATTATATATATTTTTTTTTAATTCGATAGGAATCGAATTAATGAACTTTTATATTTTTTCAAAATATAGCAAAATAACTTCCAATGGAAGGATCTTCAAAACTCTACTTCAACGAATATTCTTCAACAATCGTTCACGACTTCCCCGGCAACGGCGCCAAAATTTGGTTCGTGTAGAAACAAACAAATTTAATATACGTATTATATTAATCTCGTAAGAATTCTTTGCCAAAATACTTCTCAACCAAGAGAAATATAAGGTAGAAATCCCACAAAATAAAACACAATTTGTATATTTTTATCCGGGAAGTATTTTTTTTTCTCGGGTCGTGTCCCAACGAAATCGTGAATTGAGAATTTGGAATATTCGGATTCGAGCTTAGAATGATAAAGGATATTTGAATTGTTGATTATACTACAAATGTAATAGCAAGAATTGAAAAACAATTAACTAGCACGAAAATTAAATGCACAAATTGTATTAAACGCGAGCTAAAACTGAAATTTAAAATCTAAAACACGACTTTTAACAAATTTTATACCTAAAAATCACAAATTTAAAATGAAAATTTTAGGAAAAAGAATTAGAATTTTTTATGTATTTTTGAATTTTTTATGATTTTTCTAAGATTTAATGAATTATCAAAAATAAACTTTTTCTAAAAATTAACACTAAAATTTTTCTTTTATTTTTCAAAAATACTAGATTTAAAATGAAAATTAATGCAAAAAGAATCAAAAATTTTCAACTGTTTTTCTATTTTTTATGATTTATCTAAGAAAAAGTAATCACTAAAATCTATTTAAATTTCTAGAAAATACAACTTTAATGAGAAAATTATAGAAAAATGGTTTTTAAATTCTAAAAAGGTGCAGAAAAATTATGGAACAAAAAGCCCCAATTTTTAAAAGCTAATTAAACTCTAATTTTAAAAAAATTTTGGTTGTTTTTGTTTTGGTTGTGTGTTTTTGAATAATTTGATCAATTAAAAACTAAACCCTAAATTTAATAAAACTATAAACTAAAATATTAATTCTTTTTATTTCTTATAAAAGACAGGGTAGAAATGGTAATAAAGGAAAGAACAGGGTAGGCGGGTGAACTACAGAAAATTTACACCTTAGTAGAAATGGGTAACCCTGAACTTTAAGAAAAGTACCAAATAGACCCTACGATTTCAGCTTATTTTAGATTATTTAAAAAGTGAGAATTATCAAAAACTTAAAACTACAAAGTTGTAAAACTGCTTATTCCCTACAACTTTAACAAAAGCACTTATCACTTTTAACCAAAGAATAAGCTGGAAAGTAACTGTATGATTTCTGTCACAGAAACATAAGCTTTAAGAGCTTATTTAGTTTTTGGCTTATAACAAGCTTATTTCTAAGTGAAAATGGAAACTAAAAGAAGCTAATTGATGCTTATAATGTGTACTATAAGATTCTATAAAAATATAAACTGAGTTTTCACAAATTTTACAAGTAAAATGAACTAAAAGAGTGCTTATACTTGCTGATGCAATTAGATTGCTGATGCAATTGACAAGTTCTATTTCAAATGAAGTTTTCACAAGTGAAATCTTAAAGAACTTTTACCTAATGTAATTGAACTACTAAGTGAACCTAAAGTGAGCACTTAAATGGCAAAAAGCTAGGACCTAAATCTTAATAAGCTAGTAATGACTTAAAGAACTAATTTTTAGAAAACACTTAGGCAAACATGTTAAACTAAGATTTAGCTCATTAAAACTCTTAAAACTTGAACTAACAGCTTATAACAAGCTATGGAAATTGGATTAAGTGCACTAAAAAGGCTAAAACTAGTTTGGCATGTACTTTGAAGCCTTCTCCCAAACACTCCTTAAGAAAAGCTGTCAAGCTAAATTGCACCTAAAGTCTTTTTAACACTAAAACTTATAAAGCTTTTTATCTACTTATACTAAAATTAACCTAATAAAGCTATTTAAGCAGTAAAACTACTAGCTTATTAGGAGAAATAAGCAAGTTTCTCTCTTAGGCTTATACTACTAGTTTTTATGACAGAATGTGAAAATAAGAAACTAACTTGATTTTAACCTAAGTAAACTTAAAACTATTACATCTATGAGCTGTCCTAGCTAAATGAAACAGGATTGAGCTTTAGAATTCATAGGAGAAAGAAATTTGCAATAAGCTAAAAAAATGCTAAATTGAATTTGAGAAAGTAAAACCTGTAATGGTGTTGTCTCAGCACTTAAGCCACTCTTGTAGAGTGAGTGGCTTTAGAAGAGCTTAACCTAATGGCACCTTGCCTCTAGACCATAAGCAATAAGCTCAATAAGCTATTTTCAGCTTATTTCTTCATTAAGCTGCTAAACCTTGATCAAATGAGCTCAAATGGAAATGATTGAATGTAAATTGATTGTAAAAAGTAAATGAATCATTAAAGACAGAATTCTAAATGAATTTGAGCTTATTAACATGAATAAGCTCAAAAGAGCTTATTAAGAGCTTGTTTGGTAAAATTTGCTTAGAATTGAAATCAAAAACTTGAAAACAGAATATATTGCTCAAATTGATTGTGTTACAAGTAGAATTAACGAAAGTACAAGTAATTGAAGCTGAATGTTAAAAAGCTTAAAGAAAAATGCTTAAAAATGAAAAAAAAACTTAAAAACTGAAATACAAAAACTAACTCCCTAAAAATGAGCTAAATCGTCCTATTTATAGAGGATGGAAGAGGAGAGGAGAGAGCTTCTTGAATGTTCCAACCAATCACAGCCCTTGATCAATCTCGAACTAATTCTTGGCCGTTTGATGAAAAGAATGAGGTGTTTGATCCAATCATTGGATGCCACGTGGTCTAAGTGATGTGTAGAGGGTGTATGAGCAGGCTTCGAGAGTTATATAGGAGCGGGGGTGGGTTTTTCGTGAAGTGGGTTTTTGATGAATTTGGGCGGGAAATTCGGTTATAGTGGTTAGAGTTGTTAAAGGCGCGTCCTTTTCTGTTTAAAAGTATAGAGTATTGGCAAAACTCGTCCCTTTCTTTTGCTCCGCCCGTTTGTAGTTATAATGCAAGTTTCAAGGTGGCAGAATCAGTCCTTGTGTTTTCTTTCTTCTTTTTCTTCTTAATAATACAACTTTCTTCATTTAGCAACTTTAGTCCCTTGAACTTTTAAAACTTCAAATGACCTTTAAACTTTAAAAGCTTGTCATAATTGATCCTTTTGACTTTATTTTGGCTCTTGACTTCATTGTTTCTTCTTTTGACTGTCTTTCTTGCCTTGTCGAGCTGATCCGGCTGTGATCTTTGGCTGATTCTTCACT